>JANHGL010009979.1:0-100951 GCA_024611195.1 Ceyx melanurus | reverse complement strand
TTGCACTTATTCTTTATATTAATTATATATTAATTATACTCATATTAATTATATATTATTGAACTGCTTAAACATCACAATTGTATCATGAAGCTAAATTTTTATGTATTTTAATTTTAGCATTCTACCAAATGCTAACTGATGGACAAAGGGAAGGTATACGTGGTTATATATCCAAGTTATGTCATTATTGCATTTTATAGCAATTAAATATATATTAGACAAATTCCTACCATCCTTTGTTTAGATATATGGGGCTCAGCTGTGTTGCTTCTAACCCTAACTACATCACTTCAAATTACCAGTAAATTAACAGAGTAACACTTTCAACCTCAGAGCAGATTTGATCCAAATAGTCTTTAAATGCCATTTCTGTTCCTATTAACCTAAAGATCTGCACAGCAGATATTTTCGTAAGGCTGCCCAGCAATACAGGGCATTAATGGCTAAGTTGTGACAGCACTTTTCATGATGATTTATGATTCAGTGTTTAACTTGATTACTCCACTGCTGACTCTGAATACTATTTCAATTAGTGCACAGAAGGTCACATCACAAATATTCCTCTATAATCTATTCCTATTAACACTAATACACAGAGTAACCAAATCTTTTCACCCTTGTTGATTCAAACCATCCATAGTGCTAACTGCAGACTTGTTTACAAGTTTACTGCTCTGGACACATCCAAAATGGTAATTTTCAGTCCTTTGAGTATCATTAATAGCTGTACCATGACATTGTGAATAAAACATCCCTCTGCTGCTGTGTGTGCATTAATAATTATCAAAGGCTTAGATATTTTAAATGGAAGGTACACTTTCAAAAAGAACTCTCATCTGAATCATTATTTCACAGTTAATTGTGAAGGGGAAAATAACAAGAGCAGATAGTTAAAACAGGAGAGATGAGTAAGTGGAATTCAGGATGATGCATAAAGCTAAAACACTGGGGGTAGGAGACAGTAAAGATGGGAGCTGTGTTTTGCCTGCTGGGAATCCAAACACATTCTAGATACAACCCCAGTGTTACAGGCAGTAACTGAGGAATGATTTAAGCTTGGAAACCTAAAAAAGAAAGCTAGTCAGCTCATTCAGAAACCTTGGCTCTCGTGGTTCTGCTCACAACTGTCTTCTGCCTGACCCAGAGTCTTGAAGAAGTATTTCAGAGTCTCGGACTTCAATTTGAGAGGCCTGATAGCAATTCCAGCTCTGGCTGCCTGGCTCCCCAGCTCCACACATCACCTATACATTTAGTACCAGTGGATATCATGTTGATAGCAAGTAGGATTAGAAACTCTTATGGAAATAACCTGAATTTCTAGCATTTCAGTAGTTAAAAAAAAATACAAACATTATTGGTGTTGTTTTGATGAATACATTCACAGCCCTAATTATTGAAGACAATTTTTTGCCCTGGGTCTGGGAACAGACAATGCACTGAATTCTCTGACTTTGGGAGAAGTGACTGCATTGATGTCTCAATTCAGATCAGCAGTATTTCTAATGTCAGCACCCATATTGGTCCCACTTTCCATGTCATGGTTGGTATTGCAGAGCCATTTCAGAGCACACGGACTGGATTCCCTTCCAGATGAGACTAACACAAAGGATGTCATCTAGGAGCCACCAAGGGAGCTCCAGCTGCTAATTTCTGTTCATCTTGTGGACCAGATTATAACAGGTCCAAAACAAAATCCCCCCCAAAAACATTTCTGTGTAGATCAGGTCCTTAGCACCAGCTGTTTTGCTCTAAAGACCTTGTGTGCAGGACAAGACTAGTATAAAATGTGAAGTTCATAATTAATACTTTGATTTATTAGCAACCCATGCACCTGAAAGGTGGCAAGAATGTTCTGAAATGGAATGAAAGTACTTTGTAATTGCATGTATTATTTTATAGGTAAGTTTCTTCTCTTCCCCCTCCCCCACGACCACCCCCCCCCCCCTCCCCCCCCCCCCCCCAACCCTCGGGGGAAAAAAAACCCCAGGAAGTCCTAAGGGATTAATTCGCTGTGGAAACAGCTCACCCGGTGAGCATCACCTCGCTGTGCTAGTTAAATGATAGCGCTCTGCAGAAGAGATTTATGTGCCCATCAGCAGAATATTTCCCAGGTTTAAGAGCACTCTATATTCCCCCTGTGCCGACGAGGGTGGGAGGTGGTAGGACACAGGATGAGGGCAGTGGAGTTGTTTCGATCACAGTCACTGTGACGGATGGCAGTAAAACGGTGCCTGGGTAGTCAAACGGACACAGGTTGGACCGGGTGGTGTTTCTGTACTTGGCAGAAGGCGAGGAGGGAAACACACCAAATCCTTTGCATACAAACATCAAATAAATCAATGCAATTAAGGTAGGCTTAACGGGCGGTTGCAACAAGCGAGGGTGAGGAATGCTTAGGAGAGAAGATTTCCATTAGCCTTGGATGGTTCATTTCCAGCGTTCTGCGCTCCCAGACCAGAGGATACCCTCTACGCACATTGGGCTGGATGACTCAGAAAAAAAACCAGAATGCCAGGCAGTATCCTGGCAGTTTTTTGCTTTGCTTTGCTTTTTTGTACAAGACTGGTAGTGGGTAAATACGTCCCGAACCCTGCGGCCCATTCCCGAGGGAATGGTCCCAAACAGCTCTCTTCCCTTTATTTAGGTGTCCAGCCTCCCTGCTTGTCTGAGTCTGGCTTCACTGCCAAGAATCACCTCCACCCCCACCTCCTCTGCTCTCTTCATCGCCTCTGGAGCTCTATGACTTTTGAACTCCTTTTTGGCCGGGAGTTAATTCCCGATTTCCCAATACTGGCAGTGGCAGGCAGACACCCAGAGAAGGAGCTCTGTCAGAGGAAACACCTTAAGAGATCAATGTGTGTCGTCCAGCCTGCCTGGTCACACGGCTGGACTTAGCCCTACTCCGTTCCTTCAAGTTGTGTGTGTCCCCGGGGCGAGGTACCACCGGAAAGCTGGGGGGGGTTGAGGGAAGAAGAGAGGCAGGAGGTGGTGGCGGGGGGTCTGGCCGCCGCCTGCCCGCAGCAGCAGGAGGGGCGCAGGGCGGAGCGAGTCCTGCAGCCGACAGGCAGCGCCGGACCCGGCCGCGGGCTGCCGGACCCCAGCCTCTCACCGGGACCCCCAGCCTGTCAGCAGGATCCCCGCTTCTCACCGGGACCCCTAACCTCTCAGCAGGTCCCCCCCCCCAATTCTTACCGGGACCCCCAGCCTCTCACCAAGACTTACCGGGACCGCCCCCACCCCGCACCTCTCCCCAGCCTCAGCAGGAGAGGGTGTCTTGCTGCTTCCACCGCCTCGCCTGCCACTTTGTAGGGAAAGGAGAAAAAAAGCCCTCCGAGGGAGAAGGTTCCTACTCCACTCCAGCCCAGAAGCCGCCCACTGGTGCGGACTGGCCAAGGCTGCCCGCAGCGAGGAGGGAGAGAGTCTTGACCGTAAAGAGTTAATCGAGGGTTGCAGGGTGCTCCAAACGTGAGTCCTGTGTGCGCCTCATAGATGCACCAGCCAATCCCAAGCAAACAGAAGCATGAACTATATGTAGCATGGTGTAAAAAGCGAGGTAAAGAAAATAGGGTGTAAACTGTCAGTGTAGATTGGAAGACAGGAGACCTGCTTTTTTTTTTTTTTTTTTTTTTTTTTTTTGGCAACGATTTCCGTGCTACTCAGAGACCATCATGCATTTAAGAAGGTAAGGGCTTTGATACGAGAAAATTGTATTGTGGTTCACTTAGGAATCCAAGTGCATTTTCTGGGTACCTTTCAGTAAGTGTTAAATTGTGTAGCGCAGACAGTGTGAAGAAAGTGGAATATGGTATAATTTACTTCTTTTGGAAATTTTTTTTAAGACTAAGTCAGTTTCAGGTTGTAATGGTTTCTTTTAGAGATTAAGCAAATGTGCATGTGAAGTAAATTAATGATTGGCAGAAAAAATGTAATGTATGCGATAAGTGAAGGGTATTCTATGGTAGCATCAAAATCAGCAATATCATACGAAGGCCAATGTGAGATAGACCTCATTTTAAAAAAAAATATGTAATTTATAGACATGTATCTGACAAGCAAGTCTGACAAAAGAAACAAAAAGAACTTATTTCTTAGAAAAGCCACATTAACTTTATTTAAATACTGCATCACAAAAGAATGCTGTAAAAAGAAGTGAAGTCACAACCTTGTAGATCCTGTATTTTCAAAGATGAGTGAGTCTGACCCATTAAGTATACAGAGATAAAGCTGGAGTGGCCCTACTTACAAGATATAAAAAATAACTTAGGAGGATCAATCCAATTAGGTACCTGACTTTACAGGCTGCTGTCAATGCTCAACTCTAGCCATACAAGGAGTTACTCATTTTACATGGGTTCTCTATCAGCTTTATCATGAGACCTTGCACTGAGAACAGAAGCATTTGACTTGTGTCTCTTCCTCTCTGTATGTAAGTGTAGCAACAGAACCAGTCTTAGATGCTGTTACAGTGCTGTCTAATAATCAGAGTTCCATAAGGAAACTACCTACAAATTTGTTGTCTTGAATCATTTTTGTCTCCAAATCGTCTACATCTTTTAAGTGGGGGAGGAAAAAAAACAATTTGCAATGAGCTGATCCACCTCCAGTGAGAACTAAACTCCCCAGCAGACGCCGAGCTCACCAGCGATGCTGTGTTTGGGGTGGCTTGTTCATGAAATGCTGAAACACAGTGAGTGGGAATGTTAACTAGGAAACAGGAAAACAAGCAGCTGAATGTTTTACAGATCTCACTGCAGAAGGCAGCATTTGTACAACAAGACAACAAAACAACTTGAGGATCTTCGAGTGATGTAATTGCCCCGTCTCATCCTTTTCCATTTTTTTTCTACTGCTGTCTGAATGCTGTTGTGAAGAATTAATTACAGAAGTCTACTCAGTGTTTACACCAACTTGTTTCTGAAAAGTTATCACATAGATTTCGCATAGATTTTGGTGACTTGTCACTCCTCTCAATCCCAGTTAAAGACAATGATTTATGGGACTAAAATACTTTTACTTCAGTTGAATGAATTTGAAACTGAGTAATCTTATCTGACTATGATCAGTCTAAGAAATGTCTTGCTTGAGATGCAAGACCTACTGAAAACAAAAGAAAGCTCTTTTTATCAGCAAGCTTGCTTCAGCATTTTAAAAAAATCTAAAAGGAAAATTGGAAGATCCATCAATTTACTGAAATTTTAGCTTGTAAGAAAAAGGGAGTGGTGGGAAGTATTAGATGATACTTTCTGGAATTATTGTTTTCTAGTGCAGACCTTTCGTATTCTTTCCAAAGCTTCATCTCTCCTCAAAATCAGAAGCTGACACTGATTTTGTTTTCTCTCCCGAAACACTTAGTAATCCCATATGGAAACAAAATCACCAAAACCCATTTAGACAAATAGAGCCAAAACACTCTTCCAGAAAGGCTGTGTTGAAGAAAACTGTCCTGTTAGACTGCTGCAGGTAGTAACTTACAGCTACTCATTTCATGTGGAAGTTATCTTGTTCTTCTTCTTGATCTCATCCTATGTCCTTGTAAGAAAGAGCATTTTTAAAAAATAAAATTGCAACCACATTCTCTTCGTAACATTGTTTTCCTATTGTTCAATAAGTCTGCTGTTCAGTGAGGGCCTGTTCTAGCACAATTAAATGAGATCAGAGCATTGTTATTAACTTCACTGAAAGCAAGATCAATTTCCAAGATAATAATTTGGAACCAAAATGTACTTTACATTCAGAAAAAAAAAAAGTAAATATCATGAAGTTAGATGCTGCATATTGAGTAGTGTAGGACTTTGCATGTCTTGAGTCAAATAGCATTGAAATACTGAAGAACGGAAGGATTTTTAACCTGCTCTTATCTTTTAGTTGCCAGTATCATCATTGATAAATCAACATTTTTCTATTTGAAGTTGAGGAACATCAAGAGAGCTGCATTTTCTGAAGTGCCCCACTGAGCTGCAGGCATTCAGTACCTTGCGACTCAAGTCATCGTACTGCCAAAAACTACTGTGAATAATTTGGTTTTCTAGCTCTGAAATGAATCATTTCCATGTACCCCAGCACGTAGGTATACATAAACATAGTTTGTATATACATATGCATACATAGATATTAATATGTATGATCCACACTACTACACATATCCACCCATTCATCTCTCCCCACATGGTATAATTACTTTTTTTTTCCCTGGCTCACACAATGTGATGGATTATTGAGCACAGACTTTTCCCCATCTTCCACTGAAAGTCTCCACTTGCTCTACGTGCCACAAAAGAACGTGCTAAGAGGAGGAAAGAAGGATGCTCTGCCATGTCAAAGCTTTTCATGGTTAACTAATGAGCCCCTCACAAAGGCTACAGATTTTGCTGCACTTTCAAAAGCAGATTGACCAGGCAATATATACTGTTAGCTAAATTAAGACTATTACACTGTAGCAGCTTCTCTTATAATGAGGTGAGATCCTAAGGCTTGTCAGTCAGATACCATTACTGTAAGCCCTCGCACTGATGGTGATTAGAAAATTCTGCTAATTTGCAGTAACACCTTCACTGCCACATTTACTAGCACTTGATTAATGAGAAAAGTGGTTTCTGAGGTATTTATTATACATGGTCAAGTAAAGGACTTAAATCTGGGGAATCAGAGCACTACTCTATACCTTTAATCCCATATTATTCATGACTATTGAGAACTCTGTAAGAGCTAATTTAGCTCTTTCAGTACTTATAAATCTGTTGGAAATAACAAAAACACCTGATTAGTTGAACATGGATGACCACTCCAAAGTCAAATGGGATTATTTAAATCCATTATAAATATGTTTCTTAATACCTTTTTTTTTTTTTCTTTTTCCTTTCTCTTTTTGAAATCTCTATTTCTAAGGAGGCTTAACATCACTGGTGAAAAATACCACTGCATGATGAAAAATGGTACTGTGGATTGAGGTGGCAGCCTAAGAGTATATTTTTGATTAAATATTTTCACCTAAATCTTTATTGATCCCTATTAACAGTTTGTAGGACAGAGATAACAACTGTTTTTACAACAAGTTTTATCTTGAATAATTTTGGTTGATTGGTTGGTTTGTACCTAATTTGAAGCCCTGAAAGTTAGAATTGCTGAATTTTGAACATGAAGTTTTACATACATGTAGTTTATAGATACCCTACTCTACTTATAGGAAAGACTTAAAAGCAGTGCAAGCAGAATGTCAGCATTCGACCTTTTGTTCTTGCATCCTGAACTGCTGGCTGATCTACAGGACAGAGCTGGTACCCACCTCTTTTCCCTGAGAATTTGTAGCTGCTCAGCATTTATTGGATTAATCACCTCATTCCTTAGTTTGGTACCAACATTTCTAATGAGGATGCTTGTTTATATAAAGCATTGCAATGTTTATACAAGTGGAGACTCATCCTACTGCCAACCTCTGGAGACTATGGATTTATTTCACACAGAGCCATTAGTTGGTGGTGTTCTCTTTTTTAAGCACTGCTACTGTGGGATATGAACCTGACTCATTGGCTTAAAAAGTAAAAGCTTTATTAACTTACTCAGTACCCTTTAAGCTATCTGTTGGGGTAAGTTTATTGGATTGATTCACATTAGCTGAAGAGAAAGTAGTAGCTTTTTTTTGAAAGGTACTTTATTGTACTTTTATAAAGAGCTTAATTTCTTCATACTGATTTGTCTTGGCTAGGCAAAGGCTAGAACATTTTCTTTTCCTCAGTGTTTCTAGAAAAAAAGAGACCAAAATAAACAAAACCTATGTTCTTCATGCTTAGAGAGGCTGAAGTGATCTATAATCTCTAATAAATACACTATGTGTCTTTTATTCTGCACTGAAAAGATACTAGTTGGAAGTTTAAAGCTTTTCAACATCAGCTTAGCAACTTTCTAAAATATCAGAAAGCATTTTTCTTTGAGCTAAAATGACAAATAGTTATAATTTTGCACTAATGTAGTTTTAGACCATCATGTCTAAAACAACTATAATAAAAGAGTAGGGAAATGATGATGAGGCACTAAAGACCAGACTTTCTCTCCTTGTAACATGTTCACAAGGAAGACAGCTTTTAGTAGATGGGTTTGGTTTTTTTTGTTTTGGTTTGTTTGGCTTTTTTTTTTCCTCTCTCATTTTGTAATTTCTTCTGAACTTGACAAAAATCAAGACTTACAAAGAAGCTTCAGTGTTACATTTATATGAGATAGCAGGCTGCCCAGTACACATGACATAATTATTACTTGTACAGTCAAGCTTTTGTGTATTATCCATCCTGAGATGCAATTAGGTCCAGACTGGCTTGCTGAAGCTTGAATCTTTGCTCAGTCAGCCATAAGTCCTTACACTCACTATAAAAAATTAATAGCTATAACATGAACGTTTAAGAGGATCTGGCTCCTGCCCATACACTAGCTACAGGCTTAGGGTGTTGTGGCAAAGGGACTTAGGAAAAGATAGTTCACACAGTTGGTGGTAGGAATGATGATCTCTTGAATCTCAAATCCTGTCTAGGAAGCCTGCTCAACAGATAAGGTGCTTCTGACAGTGAGATGAAGACAGTGGTGGTGTAAGGTTGTTTTTCAGCTAACATAAAGAGGTTGAAGCTTAGGAACCTGAAAGGAGTTTTAATCATCCATTTATACCAGCTGAAAATCAGCTACACCATCTGTGAAATCAGCTGTAAAATATGTTATGAGCTCTGGAGCACTTTTGTCTGAAGGGCTTACTAGAAGAGCAAAACAAAAACATTACCATTCTATTGGATATCAATTTAAGAAAGGAAATCTGTAATATCATCACCCATTCTTATTGCAATATATCCAGAAAAATGCACTGAAAGAAACAGGTCATGCCATTAGACCTTTATGTAGATGATTTTTAACTTCTGGTCTAACCTGTATCCACTCATTTTCACATGGAAAATAACATCAAGAAGAGTGCAAATCCTTGATCAGATACCTCTTAGCTGAAATCACAGGGCTAAATCCTATGCCTAAACCAGAGCTCTTAAACTGAGAAATTCACTCTTGGAAATAAAAAAAACCAAACAACCCACATATTATTTTTATGATAACATTTTGAAAGATGAAAAGGATTATGGATTAAGTCAGGTAATGTCTGAAGGGATGGAAGTACAAGAAAGTTGGCTGTAAGATGGATTTTGTAAATATGTCCCCATTACAGTCAACAGACTGTTTCTTTGGCCCTCTTCTTAAGACCAGAGAACAGCTAAACAGCATTATTTTTTCTCTTCATTATTATACAAACAATATTAGCACTTCAACAGCTTCAAAAGAAACTTCTATTTATTTCTGAGACTGCTAAATCCTTCCCGCTCCATCCTTTGCTGA
Source organism: Ceyx melanurus (assembly GCA_024611195.1). Lineage (NCBI taxonomy): Eukaryota > Metazoa > Chordata > Aves > Coraciiformes > Alcedinidae > Ceyx > Ceyx melanurus. The sequence continues at coordinate 91,591 of JANHGL010009979.1, read as the reverse complement.
ACATTTGTTGCAGAATCACCAGAAACAGAAATTTTAAGCAGCAACAAAAATAGCCAGCCACTGTTAGTAGAATTAACATTTTCCTGTCTATTTTATGACATTTTTGTGTCATCCAACAGTTTGAAAGTGCTCTATTGACATTAATTGCTCATGCTTCACAATAACATTCTTTCCTGATCTTTTGAACAGAAACTATAATTAAAGAAGATTAAGGGAGTTATCAATGGGTATACAGTAAAATCAGAGCTATACTTCAAGGCTCTAAGTGCTTTTCTTCCTCTATAAACTGCATCTTCTTCAGCTCAACAGTTTTCTGCTGAGCAAAATTTCCTTGCACCCCTCATTTTAGCATAACATGGGTTCTTCTTCATTAGAGTACTTAGTCATGTTTAGAATGATCTTCAGACTTGACAGCCTAGAATTAAAGCTTTAGTCTATAACCTGCAAATAGCTGCTTCCTCGCATTCTAGAGGGCAACAACTGAAACAGCCTTGGGTTTTAAACCTAGTAGAAGGATGAAATTAAAGAGGTAAGAGCTGTTTGTTACTCTGACATGGTTTACTGGCTATATAGCTCACTTACAGGTGTTTTAGTATGCACCCACTATTCATAGCAAACTGATACTTAGGTGACAAATTAGGCAAGAAAACAGTCTGGGGGCTAACAGGAGTGAAAAGGAGATATCCTATTAGAACTAGTCCTTCATGGTTTTCCAGTGATGGTCTAATATTTCATTTTAGGGTCTGTGCTTTGCAAATCTTAAGGAGCTACTTAATTGCCATTAGAACTCAGACAAAGTAATTATCACAGCAGAGAATATTGAGCATTTCCAAATTAAGGGTTGAGTTTGTAAAAGAACCAGTAGGATGGAATGCAAGTTTCTAAATATCTCTCTCCTGTTACAATTTTCTACAAATCTGAATGCTCCAGTATGCAAAACTGTGTGTCACAGTGATACATGTCAGCTTGTGCCTGAGGAAATATTGGACCAGAAAGCCTCCCTATGTTGTTCTTTTCTTTTCCTATAGCAGCAATCCCAAATTTACTCAAAAAGAGCTTCAACTATTTTCTTCCTCTTTTCATACCATCAAAAGTTTTAGTCGAAAGTTTTCAGATTATTTGGGAGGATGTTTGGTATAACTTGTGCAATGGAAGAGTGATTTATGACTGAAATGTCACGCTCAGTTTCACATGCAAAGATTTTTTTCCCATCGTACAGTCCATATGCACTGGTGGACTTGGAAAGATAAGCATTTCACCCCCTAGGAACTTTTATGGTTGCTAAAGAACAGCCATCCATCCTGGAACAGGTTTAAAGCTCTTGAAGAGCAGGTTTTTCTGTGACTTTGTGTCAACCTGGATGTTGGTCAGTTGAAATCATCCTGACCCTTCATCAGGGTCCTGCTCAAGCATTCCAGAAATTAACTTCATTTTATGTCCTTGTGCGACTGATGGATGTTGTCTGCCGAGGACTTTGGTCCAGGGGTGGATGGAAACCTCATTTGAAGCTAGTTTGGGCCACTGAGGCCCCTTTGTGCACTTGGGGCCCTGACAGCTAATTTCTTCTCTTCAGTGTCTTCCTGGAAGGAACAGATTCACTCTTTAAAGCAGAAACACTGAAATTGCAATTTGGGGACGTTGTCCTGTGTCATCAGCTAAAACACATAAAGATCCGTTTGCACAGGAGGATGAACTGAGATTAACAGATTGGAAAAGTGCCTGAGGGAATTTATACATCATGATCTGGGCAGCAAAGGTAAAAAATTAGGTCTTTTACAAATATCAGGCATTAAAACAATTACCTCAGTACACCTGACAGCCAGTGTGTATTTCAAGGGCTGACTGGCACTGTCTGTACCAGGATGCAGTAGAAAGGCATGTGGGTGCATCCAATTAAAGACTCCAGGCACCTGAAGGAGTGAAATTCTGCAGGGACAGAGGGAACATCCAGGCATGTTTTGTGGGCAGGAGCTGAAACCTGCAGCAACCAACTCTCACATTCCAGACAGACCCAGTGATGGCTGAAGAAGTTGGATGATGTGCTCTCTCTTTCTGTGGGTGCATTGCATTTTTGCTACTCTAAAGTCTGGGATGAGGACAAAATAGCAGGATTGCTTTTACAAAAAACAAAACAAAAACATAACCAACAAACCCAAACAAAACCAAAATCCATCCGTCCTGTTTGTTCTCTCTTTCAGTTTTCAAGGGCATGGTCATAGAGGTCTTCTTGTCCTTGTCCTTGCATAGAGGAGAAAGCTGAAATCCAGTAGAGGGTGATGCTCTGTTTGATCAAAAAAAAAGGTGTTGGCTTGTGCTGCACATAGTCAAAGTAGCTACCAGGACCTGCTATAAGTGTGAGAACCCCCCTTATTTTTAAACTGGAATGTAAAACACCCTAGATGTAAAATTATTTTCTCCTTTCAGATTTGCCAACGTGTCTGATTTTGAGCCTCTGCTGAGCACAGTTCCTAGGTCAGGATTTATTGTTGCTCACAATGAATAGCAGAGAACAAGCTGATTCAAGCCTCTCTGCTAAAAATCATCTGTTGACAAATGTATTTGTGTATCCAGATGCCTTCTACTTCTTGCATAACAGCACAAGCTGTACCCTGCTGCTCATATGTATTGGATCTGGTGCAAGGGAGAGTTCTCCATCCTATAACTCCCCAAAGCCCCATCCTGTGTCTTTGTTCTACTAAATGTGAAGGTTGCCTCTCTTGTTACTGCACCAGCCTTCTGGTGGGTCTCAAAATGCATGAAAACTCACTGCTCTCAAACAGCTGCTTATTAACACAGGACAGAATAGTCCACCTCAGTTGAGTCCTTTAGTTATCCTTTGGGAAGTACTGCTTGGGAGTTTCTTCTGTGGATTTGAGTGTCTTACTTGGAAGAACAGAATCCATGTGGTGACTGAGAGCAGAGCAGAGCACAAGTGAGATGCTGTTTTGCTCTCTGCTATACATTCCTCTGTAGCTGATACTGATAGAAGCTCCTTCTGCTGTTTTCTTCATCATCAGCTTCATGGCTGTTTCATTTCCACTGGACTGTGTGAGAATTTCAAGGAGAGGTGACTCCCCAGCTCTCATTCATTTAATGCTGTTAACATGCAAAGCATTATTTTTTGAAAAATAAAAATCAATCATTGATTATAAGACAGAGTTCTTAGGAGTAGGTCCTGTAGTGCAAAATGGATGTCCTACCTGGATTTTCCTGGATGAGGAAATAAAAAGACATTAAGTGCTAAACCCAGGCTCTAATAGCAGATAAGAGTAATCTCTGAGACTCAGACTATTGCTTTATTCTTTTTGCAAAATTTCTTTCCATTTTTTAGTGTCAAAATACCTTTGGAAAAAAAATGGTTCTGACTTACCTTGCCCTCTGTGAGTTTTACTGTTTTCCATCCAGCTGCAGTGAAGAAAATGTTGCTTCAAGCCATTGATTCAAAGTTGAAGTCACCAGCAGCACTCCTGAGAATTTTGTGTAATAGTTAGAAAATAAAGATTTTGCTTCATTCCTGTTTTCCATAATGTGCAATCTAAAATAAATATCACGTGTACTTTGTTACACCTAGTATCATATTTCATCAGAAGTAGTAACTTGGAAATCCCTAAATCTTATAAGTGATTGGAGGAACGGAATACCAAAAACCTCTTTAATTATGAAATCACAATCTTACTGAAATCTAATTACCTAAGCAGAATTGGTTGTAATGCCCCCATCTGTTCTCAGATTTTTTCTTTGATTGGTTGTTTTTAAAGGGATATATATTTATTATTATGTAGATCGGTTCAAAGAAAAGTCAGCTTTATGTTTTGCATTTTAAAGCACTGTGTCAGAGACATTAAGGTTGCAGATTTTTGTAGAGAGATGAACAAAGTGTCTCCTGAGAAGATACTTATTACTGTCCTTTGAAAGGACATAGCTGAGAATAACAGTCTTAAATTTTTATTTCATCAATATGGGAAGTTACAACCAGGAGAATCTTGACTTCAGCAGAGAGGATTCTCAGCTTTCCACAGAGAGCTGGGATGTTTCAGCATTTTCAGGGAATTCTAGTGAGCATAAAAGCCAAATGGCTTCAGAGATATCCAAGTCTTCTGCATTTCCAGTGTCAGAAGGAGATCTTTGTGAGACACAGAGAGAAAGAGGGACCAAGGGAGGTGAGGCTGTGCTAATTTCTGTGATGCTGACAGGGCGTGCAAGGGCATTGCTGCGTGTGGAACAGAGGAGAGAGCACCTCAGACCGGGGCCACAGCACCTCCCAGATTTGCACAATGGAGAGAAATACTGAAAAAACTCCCCTTATCTTGCAAAAAATGTCTGTATGGTTATTTTATTTTGATTCTTGAGAACTGCAGGAGTAGACGTGGCCCAAAAAAGCTACTGGTGATGCCTAACACATCTTTATTGGCTTTTATATGAAAAGTCACTCCACTAGTGAGCCAGCAGCAATCTATTTAGTAGCTATATCTCTCCTATATATCAGCTCATCTGTTTTATTCATGACTCACCTCTTAAAAAAAAAAAAAGGCTGCATGCAGTGAGGTTACAACAGAGTTCTACATTTTTGATGTGGCAACATTTTATACTGTTTCATTTTTAAAAAGGATTTAAACTAATTGATTTGCATTCTCTTGAGCATTGCTGTCCACACATCTGAGCTGGACCTACATTTTTCTGTATATCTTAGTATTCATGATTCACCAATTAATGTTCTGTAAGCAAAGGAGCTCAATCTACAAATCAAGCAGACACTTCAATTTTGTTCTATTTTAGGCAAAGTAGCTTAGTGAGTTCATAAGGTGCCTACATGTAATTATGTACCATTTCTATTGTTATAAAAATAATTTACATGAAAAAAAGGAAGACTGAATTTGGTGGGGCTTGCTCTACAATAGCATGACAGTGAAGTGTACAGACACCCCGTGTTCTTGTTCCCAGCTGAAGCTTCTCCCAGTGGCCATAATGTTTGTTTTGCACTTGCCAGAACTATATTCTCAGATGACATTAATGCATGGATTTCACCAGTCTCAACACCCCTTACATGTTCATGGAGGTTTGGATTTAGCCAGGATATTTCCAGAAGATGCTGCCTGAAATTCATTCTGCATTAATGCCAGTGAGAAGACAGTAGATTTCTAACAAAGAAGAATTTAGCCCATTATGTTTCGTGAACTCACTCTAACCTCAGAATTTAGAAGATGAAGGACTGAAAACTTATTAGCATTTGCAAGGGGTAGCTGGGTGAAACCCTGGGGATAACAGAAAGTGCTGAGCATCTATACCTGGTAATTGTCCTTTAAGCTAGCACTTCAAAGAGACAGCATGTTGACATGACACTTTTATTTGAAGGTATCTTCTCGACAGAGTGTCTTCTCCACTTTCAAATCCACCACTTCTGTTGCTTAACAGGTGTTCATCTATTTCTTTTGTTCTCTCATCCCACCCTGAAACCAGGAGCTGCTCTGCAGGTTTCATTCTGATTGTTCCTCCCTGGATCTCTGTGATGGCTGTTGTAGCTACAACCTTTGCATGTTCCACACACCAGTCTTTGAAAAAATGTTTTCAGGGAATATGCATTCATTAGAAAATTTGGGTATTTAAAATTTTGAGATCTTTTTCACACTGCAACCTTAGGAAAATTCCATAGGTTGGAATTTTCTAAATTATCTTTTAATAGGAAATGCATCTAAATCCCTCTAATAGCCTTTAAAAAAAATCTTAGCTGTGGTCTTTTCATGCTTCAATTCATTGTTAAATCAAGATAAAAATTTACTTTTTGAGGGTGTTACAAGAATTAATGCTATGCAGACTGATGCTGCAATGAGTGGTCAATACAGACAAGTGGATAAGTATCAGTTAGAAATACACACATTATTTCACTGTCCCTAGGGACTAACTGTATATTTGTACTCTTTTGGAACATCTTCATATATCTTTAAAACAAGGAGATTATTTTCTTCTGTAACTATACATGTTCTTTAAAGGTGCTTTGCCAGTGGTTAATTTATGACATGCCATGAGGTGTAGCTTTAAGGCAAGAACAGAACAGAGCTCTCCACTATTCCTTTTCAAGTGCTCATTTGGTCTAGTTTTAGGAAGATGCTACATATACAGAGTAATTCATTTTCCAATCCTAATATTATCATTTTGAATTCAAAAGGGACTCAATTAGTCATCATTACAGTTTAATGGCCTGAAACACTTTAGTATTAATAAGGACCCAGAAAAAGTAAACTCCTACCACTTGTAATTTAAAACATTATAGAAAAGATAACTTAAGAAAAACAGAACCTTGTGCCTTAGCCAGCAATTTTATAACAGCATTAGGTATGAAAATTAAAAATCTCATTATGCTTTTTGTAGCTTCACATAATGTCAAGAAATTATGTCCAGGGCCTTCCTTGTCTGTGAAAAGGAAGGGAATGGCTACGCTGTGCAATATCTTGTTGCCTTGATTGGTAAGAAGAGAGACAGAAGTATTTGTGGTTTTTCACTTTGTTGTGATGTAAAAGCTGGTCTGGGCTGTCTGGAAGTGACAGACGTGCCTTCTTCACTTGCACTGAGCTAATTTGTAAAAGGAAATGACAACCAGATGATCATCATGGCTTTTATGGGCCAGGAGAGCAATCTAGTGCTTTTCAGTTTTGCTTCAGATCTGTGCATGCGTTTTCATACGATGTGATGGAGGTTACACAGTAACAGAACCTCACATATGTGAACTTCAACCTGGGAAAGCAAGCAAGCAGCAGGCTAGGGAGGAGATACTGAAGCTTCATACAGTGTACAGAGATCTATGGATTTTTTTCTGCATGGAAGTGATGGCTTGAGAGGATAAATAAAAGTTAGAGAGCTCTTTGTTGTAGGCTTCTGGAATCTTATTTCAAAAGGATTTATAGAATTAATGCTGTCTGTATTTTATGATCATGAACTACTGTGTGGTTGGCTTATGGTTACAACTCAGTGCTTTGGCATATGCTTAGCATGAAATCCATGAATAGGGTTATTTTTTCTTTTTTTTTTTTTCTAGTGAGATTACACATTTATTGTTTGGAGGATCATGTCCAAATCACAGTACAAACAGTTGCATTTGTGCCTAAGAAGACTGCAAACCTTGACAGGTTGTATAGGCAGATTATTATATTATCAGACTGTAAATTCCTGTTGGTCCATATGAACTTCCATGCTCTTTTGGAGGCAGTTCACTTCCTGCAGCTGATATGTTTATAATCTACACAAAAGGCTCTTCAGAATATTAATGTCTCAAATATATGCACAGAGCATGTTTATTCAGCTTACACCATTTCCATTACAATGGACGGGTGGTATTGAGTGTGCAGTTGCAGGACTGTTCAGTTGGAAGCATCCTTCATTTTAGGGTACACTTACAAATCAAATCACTGATGGCAAAGAAAAATTTCCTGCTGATTAAAAAAATCATAGCAAGGGCCACTGTAACAACGTCATAATGAGTGCTGTTTTGAGTGAGTGTGAATTAAAAAATGTTTTTCCCTGTAAATTCATCAGCTAGAAAAATGAAAGCTCTCATATTTATATATTTTTTTTTTCTATGTTATCTTACACTGAAAACTAGAACTGACTGTTTCTATACATTTAGGAATCTACATGATCTTTGTCATTTCAGTATTTCTGAGAACTTCATGCTCTTACATAGCTGTGTTCACAAAACCTGAACAGGTTATAGAATCATTATTCCATTTCACAGATACAGGACTGAGATATGGAAAGAAACTGTGGCTTGTCTTCACTGAGTTCCTACACGAGGATTGGGCACCCAAATGATTGTTTAGGCTCCATTTAAATAGTGTTTTTGGAATGATCCATTGGATTGGAGGGAATTGGACTGAAAGTCAAGTGCTGTTGTTAGGAATATTCAAAACTGCATTGAACTCATCACTGTGGGTAGCTCCAGTGCTATTATCAAGGCAGTCACTCTTTGTCCAGCTATGCTGCTCTGAACAGAATAATGTGAGTCTGTTAACTATATTTGTAGTGAAGACAAGCCACAAGGGCATGAAAAAAAGTAAACAATCTGGATGTTCTGAATCTCATCTGTTTTCTGTCCAATATCTGAACTGCAACCTCATGCATAGACATTGCTGAATGATTTTCTACTGATGCTAACGGGCAATAATTCTTGTGTTGCTTTTTTTTTCATTAATGACTAGCATTATTGGAAAAATCCCCAACAATCCATCCCCTGACAATTTGTGAAGATTTCCCTTCAACAGTAAATATTATCACTGATGATGTTAATGAAGACATTAGTTTCACAGCATTTGAAGTACTGAAACACTCCACTGTTAAGTAGCCTAGTGGGGTTTATGCTAATGTAAAATGTAATAAAGTAGAGGCCACTATCTCTTTAAGCTGAAAGAAAAGGAAACTTGTTTCTACTTCCAAGGGATACCTAGTGTGTGCTTATCTAATTGACTGTGTATTTTGTCTAGGTGTTGAGGGAAAGCTAAGAGAATGAAGGCTCTAAGTCCCCAGTGGAAGCATGATATGGCGATGCAGTGCTGGTGCTGAATTGTTCTCTCTGATGGCTCTATGGGAGTGGATAGCACTGAGTCTTCATTGCTGGGTTTTAGCAGTTGCTGCTGTTTCGGATCAGCATGCCACAAGCCCCTTCGACTGGCTCCTCTCTGATAAGGGACCCTTCCATCGCTCACAGGAATACACAGATTTTGTGGACAGAAGTCGACAGGGATTTAGCACAAGATACAAGATTTACAGGTATGAAGCAAAGGGAAAGCAAATTACAGAGATATCTCGTCCTCAGCAATTGTAAATTATCAATAAGGGTTTTCTTAAGGGAAAGATTCAGATGGGGGAAAAAATACGTAGACCCAAAATTCATTGCTGAAATATATGCAAGGCCATATATGTACTGTGGAAATGATTGCTTGTGTTGCTTATATTTTGTTTAAAGAACACTTGGTAACTGATTATGTTGCTTTGGAAAACATTGTTGTTTACTACCTATCTCTGTCTCTCTACTTTGCCCTAGTAACACACTCAAAAATGTCCTGATACTGAAAATAACTTTGATTTGTTCATTGCTTTCAGTGTGACTCATTAAGACTTAAGATCAGAATTGTGGCTCTGCAGATACTGTTGGCAAAGCATGGACTTCAATTGTACAAATGAGGGCATTTCAGAACCGATTCCAAGAGTTTAATGTTAGTTTGCATCAGTGTTTTGGGAAGTAGTTTTCTCAGCCCTGAAAGACTGAGCAATAAGAGCCACTGTGAATTTTAACAGAAGTTGCAAATGTTTGATCTGTCACAAAATTCAGCATTTGGTTGGTCCAGTTCAGACTGGGAAGGAAAACCAGGGGAAGACTTCCCATGCATAGGTCTGCTTGAGAGTTTTGCCTTGCTGTAGAATTGCTTTCATGATACATTTGTAACCTGACAGTTTCTACTTTTTTGAGATAGCACTGGTGAAACATCTCCTGAATCATTTGCAAGAGGTATAACTCAGTAACATCAAATAGGTTTATCAAGGACATGGGGATGAAAAGGGGAGTTCAGTTTAATAGCAGTGACCTAATGGCAAATAGAAAGAAGGGGAGAAATGAGAGACCATGAGAGATTATGGATTGGAGAAAATAAATCTAGAAGCAGAAAGACTTTTTCACTTCATACTGCTATAGATCCCTCCTGGCAGCAAAGAGAAAGAGGTGGCAGCAGGGCAATACAGGATAGATTTTTTAACTTTCCTAATAACCCTTCAACCTGATGCACTGATACTTTTTAAAACCATGAAGCAGTCTGTGCAAATCTCATACCTATTTTAAACAATTATTCCCTAGTGGTATCCAGCTCTTTAAAGGATGGTAAGAGTGATATATGTGTATGTGCCTACTTAGTTCATTGTCCAGTCCTCTGTGACAAAGCTCCTAGTCTGTGTTTGTAAAGATTTTATTCTTAAGGAACTGGCTTTATTTTCCTTTCCTAAATACATGCAGCAGAGGGCACTCTGTCGCAGGTCAATTCTGCAGGGGGCTCCTTTGCCATATATAGAGAAATTAAACACATTTTGAAAATAAAGCATGATTTGGAAATATGCTTGATGAAGTGGCTTGTCTTAATGGAACAGCATTGCCCAATATTTACTGCATTTTAAAAGCCAGCTGTCAGGACCAATAATGTAAAGCCAATAATGCAGAGACTGAGGCAGCATATTTTATTCCTATTATTCTATATTAGTCAACACAGAACCAAAATTATCTTGCTAAAAACATGAAAGATGGAATTGTATTTCATTTCAGCTCCTTCAGTCAGGTCTTTGAGAAGTTTTTTTTTCCTCTCAGACATCATTATAGCAACATTGTTAAGTTTTATAGATCTGTAATCATATCACTAGTATTTATTTGGGTTTCAATTGACTTTAATTTACACAACACTACAGAAAGTGTTTCTTGTGTTTATTTCTATCCTCTGCCTTTTCCCTTCAAGATACAAGTCAGAAAGTCAAAAGAGGCACAACACCTGAACCAAAAGCTGCATTTTTTGATACCTTCAAATGTAAACCTTAGTGCAAAGGTTCCTAATATAATATGGTCCTGTTAGCAAGTAGTGCAGAACATGGTGACCTTGTTAAGAACCACACACTGCAAATTTAACCACTGTTGCTTTTCTACCAGATTTCCCAGGCTAAAGAATCTGGAGTCTAATTGGTGTGTTCGTTCCCTCACCTATCTTTTACCTAATGGAAATTATTCTTTGGGGACACAGTCCTGATTTGAATGGAGAGGTAGGGAATGGGAAACACCTTCACTGACTCAGCTGAATCAGAAACAAGGAAGAAAGGTGCCACTCCAAACAGTGCTAAGAGGAGGGCTTCCTTTCCCTTTGCTCTTCACTTCAGCTCTTAAAGCCCACACCTGAGATCTGGACATTTTAAGAGTAAAAGGGAAGGAAAGACATCACCCTTCATTTTACCATCTACACCAGGTCAAAATCCACAGGGATGCAGAAGAGTGAAATGCAAAAGGTGAGAGGCTCCAGCAGATTGTGTCTCATTTTTAATCCTTTCTGGTAGAATTTTGGTAGCGCAGTGGGCTCAGAGAGAAAGTGACTTAAGACTTTTCCTTTTCTTTTCAATGACACAAATATGCAAGGAGCTGCAGACTACCTTAAAGGTATTGCCTCTCTTTTGGGGAGGGAGCTGACTTCAAAAAGAAGTGATGGGGCTGTAACAAGTAGCAGCTCTCATTCCATGTCTCCAGATCAATTGCAGCCAAAGAGATGACCCATTCCACCTCTCTGCCAAAACCTAACAAGTATTGCTGCCTATGGGGACTAACTCAGGATGACCAACCTAACACTGGGACTAGGTGTTTACAACTGACAGCAATGAATAATACATAAAAATAACAGAAACCCAGCAGTGAGTTGCACATACTGCATGTCATATTTTTAAATGTGTTGAGGGAAATTTTAGCAGGAGACTACTGAATGAGTTTTCCACTGACAGAACAATTATGCAGCGACTAGAATGATATTTTGATTCCCATTATTTTTTCCTCTCTTTTGGCAGTCTCGGGAGATGCAGTAATGACATATGTAAAAAAACTCAATTAAATCATTAATTACCCCAGTGGGGTTTTTTTGTTTTATTTTGTTTTGTTTTTTCCTCAAAACAGCATTCCCTATTATAATCAAGATCATATTAAAATGCAGTGAATACATGTTATTCATCTTTTGATTAAATCAGGTAATGCATATTTCTGTTGATACCGAAGTGCCAGAGATGAAGGCCTTTATCTTGCACCATTGCTTGACACTGATTTGAATGGGATCAAGGCCACATACTGCAGGCCCATGAAAGATATGAAATGATTAAAATCAAGATAATGGGACAGAGAACTGGAAAAGCACATGTTAAAGAGAACAACAAAGAATATGAAAATGAAGATTACTTGAAACCTGATGCAAACATTGTCATTGTTTCTCAGCTATTGAGTGACACAATGCTGTGTTGTTTGGTTTATTCTTGTCATTTACATGGCAGGAGACAAACTTATCTTAAAGTTTAGATTCACCTAAACATATATGGCAATTGCTTTCCATAATGTCCAGTAGCCTTATTTTTTTTTTTAATGTTTGCATTTAAAATAGGCTAAACCAAGAAAATTACAGCACTATACTGACTTCTAGTATTTCTATTTTCCCTCTATCTGTTTGTATGTCAAAGAGGCAAAAATCAGCTGCTTTGTGTCCACACTCTTCTAATAGGTGTTCATCTGACTAGTATCTGTCATAAATGGTAGAGATGAAAAAGTCTGATGCTGAGGAGCACACACTAACTGAGCCCAATTTCTCATGAGAGGTCTTAAACATAATGTGTCTTTTAAAAAGAAAATTTCCACTTTGCCTTTTCTCCCTATCTAGCCTTCAGAGCACAAAACAACTGATACATAAATTATGGGAAGGTAGCTGTAGAAAAAAAACTACTGTCACCCATATTTTAATCAATACTTTAAAGACCATTCATGTCCATGGGCAAGCAAACTGATTCTTCAGTGTGTTTAGCTCCTCAGAGGGAGGAGCTTTCAACATTAGAGGGTAGAGCTGAAAGACAAATACATGATCATGTACTGATCAGGTATTGCAGAACACTAAAGAGTGTGATGTGATGATTCTAAGAGATGTTACCAGTGTAGCTATAAATTGGGAATGATGGGCTGGTTATGTTGATCAACCTATAGCTCTTCAGAGGAAATACTCTGCTACAGAAAATATAATAATTGCCACTTTTTGGTAGCATTTATTGCCACTGATCTGTCAGGAGGAATGGCAGAAAAACACCTGGATGGCTGCTGAAACACTCTGAATTAGTGGGAATGCCGTGGCAATATTTCATGGAAGGTGGCTCCTGTAGGTAATATCAGTAAATATTTTGGCAAGGAAAACTTGAGTTTAGAAATTGTCATTTAATGCACAATGGGAGTACTGTGCCTCTTATGTAAATCAGCTACCTAGACAAAGGAATTTAAATCCAAAGAGAATGAGATGAGAGCTTACCAGGATGGAAAGAGTGATTGTCAAATTATGTAAAGAACCTACATTGTGTCAGAAGAGGTAATTTCAAGAGAGATAGGGAAGTATTCATGCTATCAAATAAGGTCCTGAGGAAATCTCCTCAGGGATAGAATGTAGTTTTGTTCAGACAAAATGATTTAAAATGTGAAACAGATGTGAAAAATCAGGGGAAAGAAGTGCCTGGTTTTTTTTTCTTTTCAGACAGAATTGTTTGGTATATTTAGGAAAAAAAAAAAAGGAAAAAAAAAAGAGAGATAAAAAGAGAGAGCTGAAAGAAGATACAATTTCTCTTAATATAAATATCATAAAGTCAGATTAACTATTTAAACCAAAAGCCATCACTGTCATAAAACCAAATTGGTATAAACTGGCTATGAATAAATTTAGGCTGGCTATTTAAAAGAGGTTTCTAATCTTTAGAATAAATTAGTTCTGGGACATAAGTTACAAAACCTTACCAAGCTTATGAATAAGGGAAAAGGATTAGAAGATACACATTTTATAACACACAACTGTGCTTATGACAGTGGACTAGGTTTTAGTAACCACTGAAATCCCTTTGAGGTAAGTCTAAATCTCCTAAAGAACAGCATAGCTCTCGCAGCATGGTGTTTGTGAGGCTTAAGAAGTATTGCTTTGGATGTTGTTTTAAAAGGGATTCTGTTTGTTCATGAACAACCAAAAGAATAGGAGTGTTAGAAAAGAATGTTATGAAATAAAAGCTTGTATTGTATTAGGCTGTATTGGGTTCTTCTATATATACTGAATTCTCTGGTAATTGAGCCTATATGGTAGAGTGAGCAAGACTGAAGACTGTAGTAGAAACCTCAGTAATGTGTTTTAACAGTTCTCTGTGAAGTCAAGATGAGCCAGTGTTAAAGTTGGTTGTGTTTTTCATTCCACATCAACACTTTTTAGCCCACAGTTATCGCTAGTCTTCTTGACATGTGTATGGTCCTGACAGACAGTGTTAGTAAAAAAAAAAAGGGGGGGGGAGGTACCTCAACACACCCTGTTTTGCAATTTTCACCACAGTGTACAGTTTGGAATGACATTTCTGTCTGCACTTCCCAAGACTGCTTTGAACTGATAACTTGGGAATTTTGTAACATTGAGAAGGACTCGTAAAATGTCTTCAACAATTTCTACCACTACATATGGTCAGTAGAATGAAGGGATGTGTGCCCTCATGCATTTCAAAAGGCCAAGGCAATGATGGTATGGCATTTCTTGGTGTTGTTATTTCCTATAATTTGATCACATTCTAGAAAATATCACCACTGATAATTTTTTGGAAGGCCCCATTTGGACTGGAAGCATCAGAGCTGTTGTCTTTTTTTTAAGATTGCTTCTTTGGAAACTAAGACAGAAGGTCTTTTCTCAGACATGGACCTCAGTTTCCTTAAGAAAAAATATTCACAAAAGCAACCAAAAGTGAGGGACAAGTGACAGAGGAATGGAATGGGATATATGAAATAAAAGAATTAGGTAAATTAGTACTGTATAATTTGAGGGAAGACATGGGCTGTAGTCAGTGAGCTGTAACTCAAACGGGTGATGATGAGATAGCTTCCAACAGGTAGCCTAACAAACTGGTCAACCATTCAAGTCTTCAGAGCCTTTGCCTCCTTGGGTGTTGAATTGCACACACAGTGTCACTGCTGGGTGACTGAGAACTGGGATTATAAATGCACCAAAAAGCAAACAAGTTTATCTTCCACAACTGCCCTATCAACAGGGAATAAATAGGAGGAACCGTTCTGTCTGCCTCTTCCAGAAATTCATTGTATCAGTAAATTGCTTCTGGCTGGCAGTGTAATTGGTCAGCTTGCTTTAGGGAATTTTCCATTCAGCCTGGTGGATAAAAGGTACAGTAATCAGATGGATCATCATTCTCAGAATGTTTACAAAGGGCTACACTACTGAAGGCACAAAGTCTTTTTACATCCAGTGGCTCATAGGCTGGGAGCAGAGAAGAGCAGCTCAAAGAGAGTTTCTGGGATTGTGAGTTGATAGATTTCCACTAGAAAAATAATATTTGTACTCTAGTACAGTGGCCTCATTATTGCAGGCACTGTAGGTACACAGAACAAATAATGCTAATTTGGGTCCTGAGGATTCAACAGCAGTAGTTTCCTACAGTGGAAGAATAGTTTAATTAAGGTTAAAAAAAAAAAAGAAAAAAAAAAAAAGAAAAAGATAATGATGAGCTTAATTTCTGAGTGTGATAGACTTTAATAGTATCTTATAGTCTATTTTGCTGCCCATAATAAAGACAGGATGCAAAACTGACATGGTCTTGGTGAAACTGCTTGCATAGGTCCATACCTGAGTAAAAGAAAAGCTTTAAATGATCATATTTTCAGGTCTAGCAATAGTTATTTCTCAAAAATAATCTGATTTCCAGCCCTTTGTTTCAAATGCAAATCTCCTTCATAGCAAAGCATTTTTGTTTTATCTTTAAGGCCTAACCACATATCAGATAGTGCTGTTTTACAACTGGCAATTCCTATTATCAAAATTATATTTGTTTCCTGATCTGTTTATCCAGAGGATTCTCTGGAAGGTACAAACTCGTGAAAAGCTGGATATAAAGGAACAGATAATTTAAACTAAGAAGCTATATATGCATAACAGATAACTTTAAAAGATTTTTGTAGATGAATTATAACCAGAGCCTAGTTTATTTTACCAGTAATCTCAAGGGTTTGACAAGTACGTAGAATGGATGCTTAGAAAGGTGAAGGAGCCTTCAACTGATGGTCCCATTGGCTATCTCAAATGTCACTGGGAACCTAAGGGAGCCCTTAGATGGATACCAGAGATACCAGAGGTGCAAGAGATAAGGACAGACCTAAATAGGGATGTCCCCACAATCACAGTTATGCAAGAGGTCTGTCCCAAGTAGAAATATTTCCACAGGCAATGATACATCTCCAAGGGCAATGCCAAAGTGACTGAGCTGGGCAGGAAGGACCAAAAAGACACAGGATGTTTTGATTCCCCAAATGTCCCTCTCTTTCCAGCTCTGTTATATACGTGAGGTGGCACAGCAGAGAAGTTCATATGCTCTAGAGAAGTCATCTGGTATAGACAGCCATCTGCTCTAAAGGCTGGCACTTACCACTCAAAAGCACAGGAGAAATCAAGCTCCCTTCTGACACTGATCAACAGCATCAGCCCTTAGTCCACCTTTGAAGGTCCTGAGGAGGACATGACCAGACCCTGATGAAGCAGCTTATGTTTAAGAGATGCTGCCTACGCAGAAATCTCAGTAAACAACAAATTTATGAGTGAGCCTAAGCCTACAGTTATTCAAAAGCCTATAAACTGCATTTCCACTGACCAGGATCAGACGTACTCCATATCACCTCTCTACATTTTGTTGATTCACTGTTAAATTACTGGGTTTCAAAACAAGGGTAGAGTTTCTCTCAGTGAGATAAACAAGTGCTAGGGAATGGTGCTGGCTAGGCCAGCAGAATTAGGAATGTTCTCAGGAGTCATTCTGACAAGAACACAGGCATGTTTCAGCTTGGCAAAAAAAGAGAATATTGATGCCAAGATTGCCTTCTGTATTTTTTTTTTTCTTAATAATACACCGCAGAAGTCTGTTTTTGACAATCTCTCTTTGTATTTCTTCTTGCTTTGGTGCATTTAATCAAAGATCTCAAGGAAACAAGTAGCAAGGAGGAGAGTGAACCTTATGTTTTGTAAACATTTCTATATTCTATTTCCAGAATATAGCCACTTTCAAATTCTAATACTTTAAGGATAATTATTAGATCAAACCTTCTAGTGATGTGTTTCCTTAGAACAAAGAACATTTATTTAGAGAATATGATGTGTCATCATTTCAGTTAGTAAGTTCATAAATCATTTAAGTTGCCCTAAAAAAAATTAGGATAATAGAGGCTGTAACTTAATGGTTTCGTGCAATCAGTGAAGTAGTATAAAAGCTGTTTAACACTAATAATAGATTCATTCTTCAGTCAGCTAGATAGTCTGCCAGGATCCTCGGCATGAAATCAGGTCATTTTCATTAATTCTTTGAAGATTTTTGGTTAGTTGGGTCTTTGTTCTTTAATTTGCCCTTCCTTTTCATTTCTGTTTAAATGTCCCTGCTAGTACTATCACTGGTATTCAAGATGTAGAGGATTTCAAATGCCAATGACTTTCATAAAGGGGAAAAACAATTATCAAGACTTCTTTTGGTTACTGACAAAACAAAAGGGTTTTTTTTATATCACTTAAGTTATCTGTGCTTTCTTTTTAACCCCTGTATTGTCTTTTTTCCTTACTGCTGCTAGGTCAGTAGTTGTCTTCAAATGGAATGGCTTTCAGGTTTTTCTTTTTGTCCATATGTTAAGTCTATATGGGTAGCACATTATAATTTACACACAGAAAAGAACTGAAGAGCAGTTTCTTTTCTGCAGCAGTGATTGAAATGTGTGATTCTTTGTGTTATTTGTGCCTTTTCCACACAGTGAAAGAAAACCACTGACACTGAAGGTGCTCACTCGAGAATTTTTGTCATTTTTTTCTTCCACTATCATTGACTTAAGGTCGTGGTCAATGTCTTAGAATTCAAATCTTAGTTGTCTTCTATCTCTGATTGATTGATTCGATAGGTTTTACTGGTCGTTATGCTGGTTGTGAATTTCTTGTGTGTAGCTACAGTTTCATTCCAACAGAGACCCTCGTGAAGAAAAGCAATACTTCAAAATAATGTCTTGTTGCTCAATTCTGCCTGGAATCCCAATATGATTGTTATGGATAACAGTGTTCTTAAGGTCATTAATGACTCCATATCTCAATTCATCTTCTGATACTCTCAATTTCTACTTTATTTATTCAGCTTGAGAAGCGAAGATATTTTACTGACCAGACAATTTGATATATAGAGTGCTCTGAAAACTGCACACACAAAACCTGCTAGCAATTTAGAAGTTGTGTATGCAGGTCTCACATGCAGACAAGAGATAGGATCTGGCTTTAAATAATGAATGTTAATTTCTCAAGGGAAAAACTCATATACAAGTTTGACTTATACGAGTAACACAATTTAGAATCACTTGCGTAAGATATATTTTACCAAATATTCTAGAAGATCATCAGAATCTGAGACCTGAGGAAATATAATTGATTAATTTAAAATAAATATTTGTATTTAAACGAATTCTGAATATACTCTCACAGTTCTTGGAATTAAACAACTGGGGATTTTTAATTTACACCCTGACTGCTAGTAGTAGAATTGGACATTTTACTAGGAACGAAAATACAATATCAGATTTGTCTACTGAGCAGTAAGCTCTATTAATAGAAAGTAAACAGAGGCAACACATTTTTATCCAAGTACATCCAACTGTATTTTATTTAAACCATGTGTTTAGACATTTACAGAAAATACTGTCTATAAGTTATAATAATAAACCTAAATTCTAAACATAACCAATTTGATAACCCACATTAACAAACAGAAGAAAGCCTTTTTGTCTACATTTTGAATACTAAGCTGTGCAAAATAAATTAAAAAATATTAATTTAAACTGATTAAAAATGAAGGTCCTGTAGTGTGGTCTCTTGTTACAAAGAACTGTTCATTGTCACTTTTATAAAATATCTAATGATGATATGGTAGCGAACCACAAAGCTCAAATAATTAGAATAAGTGGAAAAACATGGAGTCTGTGGGGCTTGTTCATTTACTGAATGACTTCTAGAATCCAAATATTTGTGATTTCTGTCAGATTTATTTGTTGTGAATACAAATGCATAGGGATTTATATACATTTGTGTGTATATATATGTGTACGTACGTATATGCATGTGTGTATATATATACATACACATACATAGATCTGGATGAGAGAAAATAAACTGTATGTTTTTGCAGTGAGAAGAATAGTGTTTATGAGGAAGGAAAACATACTTTTACTGTCTCATGTCTGAATAAGATCCTTTGATACATTAATGAAGTTTACTATGGACACTTCTTGCTGAATCAGAGGTCTAGAAATTCTCCATTATATTGGCAATACCAGAAGACCTTTCCTCATTAGATCCTTATATTAAAAAGCCTCACTCTGAAGCATTTGGTGAGATCTTGCTGCATTTTCCTGTGATTATGGTCAATTCTAGAATATGCCATTTACATTGAATTTTAGCAGCAGCTACAATAAAAGACATTTGAGAAATTGTAACTGAAACACATGAAAGTGAAACTTCCCTTTCATAGAGGAGCTGTTGCCACTTTGCTCCAGCTTTTTTCTCCACCTTTCCATGTGATTCGGGATAAAACTAATGAAATTAGTTTTAGCAGGATATAGTTTCACTATGTGTGCACAGACACACACAAAAAATATATGCATATAGATGCCTACAGAAGTTCTATCTATAACTCCCAGCTTTCCACAGATTCCATGTGTGATAATGTCATGTGAAAGCCATATGCCAGAGAGTCTCCCTCCTTATCTTCCCCTGTGGAACCAGTATGTTCTCATGCTTGGACAGTGGACTAGACCTGTCAAATATAACTGTTTGAAAAACATTACAAGTTAAGCTTAACTCTTTCAAGGAGTCTAAAACAAGTTCATGCTGAATTCAGTGCCCAAGTTATGACTATCAGCGTGTGAGTACAACTGAAAACCAGAAAATCCTGATCAGTCCTTCAAGGTTCTCAAAAGCTTCACAGCCCCCGTTTCATTGCCAATGTCCTCAAGGACTAAGCTTTCCTGCTTAGACACCTTTGTCTTTTCACTTCTTTTGGTGTCAGCCACTGAATAGTTTATTAAAAAATATTCTGGGTTGCCTCTGAAATTTATTTTCCATTTAGTACAACTATTTCTCATATGGTTGACTTTGAAGGTCCATCTGTTTATATAGAATTTTGCCTGAAGAGGTAATGCTTATGTCTATTTTTACTGCTGCCTCCTTGGCCTGGATGAGCACAAACAAATGTGTGCTTGTTTCCTGGTTCTAACATTGAAGTGCTGTGTGACTTGGGTATGGTTGTCCTTGGTACCAAAACAGTCCAGGAGTGTTAGATATAAGTAGAATATATTAAGTTCCCTGACACTCAACCCTTTCTGTTATGTGAGACAAAACAGAAAACCAAACAAAATAAACAAACAGTTCAGCATATTTTTTTTAGTATGATGGTTGTTTTCCCAGGCAATGACATTGAGAGAATATAAATAACTTTAAAAGGAGTTTTAATCGTAGTAATTTATTGAAATTTAAAGACAATTAACCTTGAACTTTAAACTTTAAAGGTTTGTGAACTAGGACATTAAAATGAAACAAAATTTTCATGCTTATACTTTTAAAAAATGTCTCCTATTCTATGTATCTATTCTATGTATCTATTCTATGTTTATTGGGAGACAAACTTTTATATAGAAGTCACACTTATTTCACTCTATTTCTCTTGTCATCAAAGTCAAAACATGAGATGCAAAACTATGACTGGTTTTGCAAGATTTATATCATTGTTGACAGCAATATAACAATCTTCATGTAATATTTATGCTAATACAAAGGGAGATTTGGTAAGTTTCTAAACAAGAAAACCTGAGGTCACATTACTGCAGTTTCTAATTCAATATGAATCTTTGGAAATTCCCATTTAGAGCTGATCTGCATGAGTCAATATTCATCTCTCCCTGTGAAGTACTAGTTCTGTCATAGTAATTGAAATAAAACAGTAGGAAAAGGTCAATTTTAGTTAAGTAAACTTAGTAGCTTTATGTCAGAATTTAGTCAGGGAGCATAACTTCTGAGAGAGAGGATGAGGTGGAATAGGGAGAGGTCCAGTTCCATGTTATCAAATGGATTTGTGGTTGATTGCTCTGTCTGAAGACAGCATGAGACTGTAAAGTGGTTTTATCCTCCTGAAATCTGCATTTCTAATCTGTGATGAAAATAACCTTGTGCTTTTCTTCTCTGTTTTGATGTGAGATCATGCTGAAATGTGCAAACAAAACAGTAATTTCAGAAGGTGCTAGTTTGGCAATGAACATCTCTTCAAGCCAGAAAACAGTGGAAAATGATGGCAACAATCCCAGGTGTGGAAAGGCCACCGGAGCATTGCCTGCTAACGCTGTCTGTGCAGGGCAAGAGGAAAGTAGCTTGAGTTTGATGCCCAGAGGGTAATTACAGGGAACCAGCTGCTTTTTGAGTGTCATAATTAATACAGATTATTTTCCTACAGCTTTGTGTCTTCTGGCTGATGGCTGGTCCTGACTGGAGCTTATCTTGCATTCAAGTCATTTATAACTGGCTCAGCAACAGAGTTCAGAGGGTTGTGATCCATGGCACAGAGTCCAGCCAGGGGTGTTCCCCAGGGATCAGCACTGGTTCCAATTTTGTTCAATATCTTCATCAACGATCTGGACAAGGGGATAGAGTGAACCCTCAGTAAATTTGATGATGATGTGAAATTGGGAAGGCTGGCTGACAAACCAGCAGGATGTGCTGCTATCCAACAAGATCTGGACAGGCTGGAGAGCTGGGCTCATGAGGTGCAATAAGGACAAGTGTAGAGTCCTGCATATGGAGAGGAATAATACCAGGCACCAGCACAGCTTAGGGGTTGACATGCTGGAAAGCAGCTCAGAGAAAGACCTTGGAGTCCTAGGGGATAGCAAATTATCCATAGGACAGCAGTGTGCCCTTGTGGCCAGAAAGGCCAATGGCATCCTGGGGTACATTATGAAAACTGTGTCCAGCAGGTGTAGGGAGGTTTTCCTCCCCCTCTGCCTTTGTGAGACCACAGCTGGTATATTGTGTGCAGTTTTGGGCTTCTCGGTTTAAGAGCGACAGGGATATACTGGAAAGAGTCCAACTGAGGCTATGAGGATGATGAAGGCACTTGAACATCTCCCCTGTGAAGAAAGACTGAAGAAATGGGAAGATTAGTCTGGAGAAAACTGAGAGAGGACATGGTTTCATGGATGTCTGGAAATCCACGAAATTTGTTTGAAGTGGGACAGTAACTTACAAAATTATTTGGAAGAGGTCCAGCCACATGCCTATAACCCCTATCTATATTTACTACCACAATGCAGTTGCATAACCTCTAGTTTGTGATAAATCAGCCTGAGAATGATGACTGATAAGGATCACAAATGTCACTGACTTAAAAATGTGCCAGCTTAATGAGGTGAGATTTTGAGCTGGTAGGACTCAAGGTAGCTCATGCTTCAAGTGACATTTAGAAGGTGGTGCAGGATGACTCTTCATGGCCAGATTTGTAAAAGAAACTCTGGACCATGTCCCACCTTGCTCTTGTCCCATTGCTCTTCTGAAGGACACCTAGAAAACTGAGGGCTGAGAACTGCAGAGCATATTGCAAATTATGTTTGCTCCACAGGTTATACAGGATGTTGGATTGTAGGGGGGAAGGATTAAATCCAGGGCAGGTGGTAAATGTTTAATTTTTCAGGAGCTGGGACATTTGTATTCTTGACAAGTAATGGCTTAGCAATTTAGTCTGATCTCAAGTTTTTTAAATGCACCATTCTCAGTCCCCCCTCCAAAACATTTGTTTCTAATTAGAGAAGTGGAACATTGATTTAATGCTTGCTCATCATTTTTGCTTTGGGGATTGTCTAATGACCTATGGTGCATGGAGATTTCTAACAGTGCTATAAACAGTCCACAGAAGTAGACCACAAAATATGCAGGGCATAGAAGACTGAGACAGTATAGGAAGAATTTAGGAAACTTTATGTTTGGCAAAAGGTTTTTTTTCCTTAGTTTTGGGCATTATATTACATCCCAAATCCATATTACGTTTTACTGTTTTCTTATGTAAGGATGTCACTATTACACCCAGTGTTACTTCTGGGACACATTACATTTATGGCATTATTTGCTCTTACCAGATCAAAGCAATAAGGTGATTCTCCCCTTCTTCTCTTGTGACACCCTCACTGAATCCAGCTCTGGAGTCTTCAGCACATGCACCTGTTAAAGCTGATCCAGAGAAGGGCTATGAAAATGTTCAGGGAGCTGCAACCCCTCTTCTGGGAGGACAGGCTGAGAGAGCTGGGGTTCTCTTTGGAGAATAGAATACTATTGTGGCTCTTCAATATGTCAAGAGGGCTTTTAAGAGAGATGGTGAGACACTGTTCGTCAAATCCTATAGTGACAAGATGAGAAACAATGGCCTTATAGTAAAAGAGGGTAGATTCATATTAGATATAAGGAAGTTTTACCTATTTTTTTTACAGTGAGGATGCTGAGGCACTGGAACAAGTTGTCCAGAGAAGTTGTGGGTGCCTCATCACTGACAGTGCTGAAGGTCAGGTTGGATAGGGCTTTGAGCAACCTGCTCCAGTGGAATGCTTCCCTGTCCATGGCAGTGGGGGGTGCAACTAGATGATCTTTAAAGGACCCTTCCAACCCAAATCATTCCATGCCTCTGATTCTAAGAATGCATGTGAGAGTCTGTGTGGGTTTCACCATTCAGGCAATCACACAACAGGAACAGTTTTCCTCTGCACTTTAACACAATCAATGTTGTTCTCATCAGTTTATAGTTTCATGAGATATGTCACTGAATGTCTCACCTGTTGGGTCTTAGCAAAATATTTGGTGGAAAGTGGCTCACAGAATATAACTCAGAATCAAATATAGTTGCTGTTTTTTCTGCTTTGCTAAAAAAAATAAATCATTACATTGTTCTCCTGCCACAAGGCTAGGCAATACTTTTTAATCAATGCTGAAATGCAATAATAGATCAAAACAAAAGACTTCACATTACAGATGCCCTGGGCAAAGCCCCTCTAGTTATTTACCATTTGTCTGCTACTAGGTCCTGAAAATCTGGGACCACCCTATCTGTAATAAAAAAAGACATGGAGTTACCTGTAAATTAAACTTTTAGTGTAGTTCAACTCACTATCTGAGATGAATGAATCCATTTGTAGGTAAAGCAAAGTCTCTGAACTAACTGACTACAGGAATTTCTGGGTTTACATTAGCATGAAACCATATGTTGATCTTCATTGTAAATAGACAGGCATACACAGAGGAAAATATATAAAAGTATAAACATGTCCACTGCGGACTTGATGCGGAGACTAATCCAGCAAAAGGATTAGGATTTTGGATTTATTTAACTCCTTTTTTGACATAAAGATGTTTTTATCACTGATAGCAAATGGTGGAATTTGGAACTGTAGTATGGAGATTTAATTCTCATGCTGTGAAAGGAGGAATGTTTACACTCCTCAGAGGCAGAAGCAGAAGGTAGCCTTCATAGCTAATGTGTTCAAGGGCTGCACATTTACTTTTCATGAGATACTCGCCTACTAACAAATGCAGTACAGAAATGTGATAGCCACCCTACTACTTACTGCCTTGTCAATAATTTTCCATCAAAATACTTCCTTCATCACAAGCCAATGACCAACTCAATGAAAGCTTTGTATTTTTCAGGATTATTTGAAACCTTAAATTAAAATTTGAAAGCAAAAAAAAATGTATTTCTACAGCCGAGTTATCAGAGACTATCAATCACCATCCAAAAAGCCTCTGACATTGGATTTTCTTTAATCTTTTTTTTTTTCCCTAGGAACAATTCTAAACACTAATAAGTACGAATCTGAATTCCACTCTCAAATTAAATCAATATAGGGGAAAAAAACTTCTCAATGCTTATTATTTGGTTGCTGTTCTCCACCTGTTGTTCTATGAATGATATCTATAGTGTGCTTGGAACCAAAATAGCTCTGCATAGGAAACAGACATTGGAAGGTTATTTGTGTATCAGAGAAGTTTAGTCCCAATTATGTTAAGGTCATTGAAACTGGTGAAGGATCTAGAGCACATGTATTTTGAGGAGTGGCTGAGGGACCTGGAGCTGTTCAGCCTGGAGAATAGGAGGTTCAGAGGAGACCTTCTGGCTCTTGACAAGTCCCTGAAAGGAGGTTGGAGCAAGGTGGGGGTTGGTCCCTTCTCCCAAGGAACAAGAGTCAGGACAAAAGGAAACATCCTCAAGTTGTGCCAGGGGAGCTTTATATTGGACAACAGAAAAAAATTTCTTCCCCACAAGGGTTGTCAAACCCTGGAACAGGCTCAAGGAGGTGGTGGAGTCCCCATCCCTGGAGGAATTTAAAGGATGTCTTAGACATGGGGCTGAGCAACATGGTTTAGTGGTGACCTGGCAGTGCTGGGTTAACAGTTGGATTTGATGATCTTAAAGGTCTCTTTGAACCAGATCAATTCTATCATTCTATGATTCTAAATTAGCTATTTCAGAAGAGAACACAACTGCCTATTATAAACATCTTCTATTTCCTGGTCTTCTCTAATGTGCTCAAGTAATTTCTGCTGTGCAAATCTTATCAGGTTGGTGGTATTTGTGAAAGGATTAGCTTTATTCTCTATCTTTCTTCACTGTATTGCCAGGGGTGCTTGATGCTATAAGGTGATTTTTTTAAAATTCGAAATCTGGCAAAGCTTAAACACACTCCTCCTTGCTATTCAGTAATACCCTGAAAAGCAAATGGACTTCACCTTTGCCATTTTATTCCAGTGTTTGCTCCTACCTTTGTTTTAGACATCCAGTAGCTGCAGCATGCCAGGGACTGGGCAAGTAGTTTCCCCCACCAGCTGTAACTGGCACTGCCTTTTCTGTTTAAGGATTCAGAGTGTGGATGCCATTCTAACTACAGCTGCCATGCTTTCAGTGGGTGAGGGGGCTTTGGTTCATTCATTTGTTCATTAGGATTGAATATTGCATCATGGTAACAGATCTTCTCTGGTTTTATTAAACTGGAAAATTTAACCAGGCATTTCAGATGTACAGCAAGATTGTAAGCAAGAATTCTAATTTTTCCAGTTATGTACTTAACTGATTTTCCAGGATGGGTGATTCTCAAGTATGAAATATTCTGGCATCTCACTCTTAGAACATAAGGTGTTTTACATTTTCACATCTTCTGCTCTGCTGTGATTTAGTGACAAAATACTAATAAAGGTAGGGAAACAAAGCTGACTAAAAGTTTCATATTAATAAGACATGGCCCATGTAAATTCTCCTAAATACTAAGCCACCTCGTGCTGTCAGTATAGACACAATTCACTGATCAGCAGCAATAAAGACTCTTTAATTGCATACTTTTGATTCACATATTTCTAAGTAAGCATCTCCAAAGTATAAGAAACATAATTAAAATCTATAATTCAACTATCTGCATCCATTGATAGAAATGTAGACACATTTTAAATGAGCTTTAACAGTTTAACAGCTCTGTGCTTCAAAGAAAAGTAGATTAATACAAATAGCCTGCAGGGAAAGATAAAGGTTCAGATCTCAGCAATCTGAAAAACTTTGCATTTCTATGGAATCCAATTTCAGGCTATACAAATAAAGTTAAGAGGATGAGTAAACTTGCTGCATAGAATATTTTGTTATCCTAACTATTGTTGCTCATTGAATTAAATCTGATCGTTCTGCTGAAGTTCCAGTTTTGCTTCATTCCTCATGATACAGATATGTTCTTTCTTTGATGTTCTCTAAATATCATTGAAGTTAATGCTATATCAATTAAATATGCTGTTTAAGTACTATTTTTTCTCACTAGTCACTCGTTTCTATGCATCTTAGCATTAGCATTCAGAACCATATTCTCAAAAGAACTTCATCTTTTCAGCAGACTTTAGTCCTTGGTGTGACATTTGTTTATTTAGATACCTAAAAAGGGTAAGACCTGTTCTGAGAAACATGGCTCACCAGTTTTCAAATGAATAACTAGAATGATTCTAGTGCCATTAGTGGTCTAACACTTCTATTAAATGTGTGTAAACAGTTGGTGTGATTAACACAATTATGCCCACTACTTTGGATTAATAGGTTCAGATCCTGATTGCAAAAACTTTGGGATAGAGACTGATAGAGGAGGAAAACAAATAATTATGTGAGGCTGCAAAAACAAAAGAAAAAAGTGCAGATCATCAGGAGGAAACCTTGATGGTTGTGAGGTAAAGGAGTTTCATACATAGGTGTGGGTCACTTACAGGAGGTGACATAGTACTATGGATTTGAAGATGAGAAGGTATGAAATCTTTCTGAAGAACAACATTTATGATAATGAAATTGAGACATCTTGACAGAATTGAGGGAAAATTTACAAGCTCAGAAAAGAAATCATTGAAGTGAAAAGTATTTTGACTGCATATTTTTGCATAACATTAAGTGTATTAGTGCATCAGCATTCTCTATAGTTTACATCATCCTGCTCTGAGGAGCTTTTGCCACCCATGACATTATATTACTCAGCTCACTCAGCTAAAAGCAAAACCATTTCTATTACAAATTTCTACCAGGTTACTTTCAACTGTTGCCACTAGTCACCTTTTTTTTTGGTGGGATTAGAAGACAACGTTTCCCTCCTCCTTTTCTAGGCCTCTGAATCACTGGTGTTGACTTCTGACAACGGCATTGACAGTGATCTACTTGGTTTATTTGCAGAGAAGTGTTTTGACCCAATGTCAGATGTGGAAGAAAGCAGGAGGATTCCTGTTCACTCTGGTACCTAATGGCACATCCCATGTTTGAGCAACTAGAATTAGAAATGAATTGTTCTTGAATGTTGTGAACTCCTAGTTTATGATGGTCTACCCGAGTAATTGGGAAACAAATGATGATAAGAGGAGGAAACAAACAAACAAAAGGCACTGTAAAGTGTCTTTCCATGTCATCTGATGCCACTGCATTAGCCAAGACATTATGTGGCTGTGTGGATGGTTTGTTCATTGCCTGTTTACTTTTCCTCTTGGCCTTCTGTGAAGAAGTTAATGCTGTGGTGAACCCATGAGTGAGCAGGTCCCTGTCAGTAGCACACAGAGCAAGCTGTTGAAAGCTTTTCTCCAGGATAAAGGAAAAATTACTGAATGCTTGTGAGCAGTTCAGTCAACTTACCTGCTTTGGCTGTTATGGTTTACCTTTATTTTATGAAAAAAATAACCAACCAAACAAAATTCAAACCACTTAAGCTGTGTTATGGTGTGTTCTGCTGCTTGCTTTGTTCTGAGGAGCAAAGTTTATTTCTCAAATGTTCTGCACAGGTCAAGTAGTATTCTAGAGACGATAGTAACATTCTGGCTGAAATTTTACTGGTATCTATTTACCAAATCTGCATGTCCTTTATTTCCCTCTTTTATATATATATATATATATTGGAGGCAGATGTCTCGCAATGCCCCCTGTGTCAGGTTGATAGGGAGCATTCTGCATCACCAGGAGCACAGAGGCAAGAGACAGCCATGCACATCTTGCTCTATTCTATAGAAGAAATTGCTACATGGGCAAGAATGATTAAAAATAAATAAATAATGACAGCTCAAAGACACCGTAATTTTCTTTTCTTTTTTTGTTGGTTAATATGCATTCAGCTGGAGATTATTTTAGCTTTTATTTTTTCCATAAGTAATGTCTAGAGCTGGGTGAGTAATAGATGGGACTGATGGATGGTAAGGTCTCTTCCCTGTAATCTGACTGGAGGTCCCACAGTAAAATTCCCCCATGTGGTACATTTTTCCTCTACTGCACCCACTGATTGGGTGTAAATGTAATTAAAAAAACAAAACAAAACCAAAACCAAAAGGATCTATCCTGAGTGGAAGTGAATTGAGCTATTCCTTTCTTGGTACTCATTTGTAAATTTGATTAGAGCTGAATCCATAGCATAGCTAAATAACTGGAACATTGATGAGAAAGCTGTGGATTGCCTGACACTGCAGCATAAGCAGGTACAAGGAAACCTGAACTCCTCTGCAGAGGATGTGTCTCACAAGCCCAATGTGTGTAATGAAAAAAGTGCTCTGCCAACCTGCTACAGCTCATTAACTGAGAAAAATCAATGGAGCAGCCTCAGCTGGCAGGGAGTGAGGGACACTGACCCTGTGCTGTTTGGATTCTGCAACTCACTCTTCCTCTATCTATGAATGTAACAGTCAACACCCTGAACTGATGGAGATCAGGAAAGTGGTCTGTGACAAGAGATGGGAGGGGTGCAGTTAACAACAGCTCTGAAACAAGGTAGAAACCCAGGCACCAGCACAAGTCACACTGTGCACCTTCATCTCTTTTGAAACACCAAGCTCACCTGGATTCAGTGCAGAAACTCGTGAGTGTGACTGAATAAGTCTGCTCATCAGGTCAAAAATAATTATTTTCTTAAACTGAATTTTGCAAATTGAAATCTTTTGGGGGACACAAAACGAGGCCTGCCAGTCTTTTGCCAACCAAAACTTGAAGAAAAAATAGCAGCTTTGTGGTTTGCTTGTTGTGAGGTTGATACTGTGCTGAGGAGTAACCAGGTCAAATAAATAGAAATGTTGGTCAGTTCAATCAAGCTTCAGAAATGTAACTTTTTTTTTTTTTTTTTGGAGATGGTACAAAATCACTGTCCATTGATTTTCCTGATTGACTTCCTGATTTTCCATGTGACAAGCATACTGACAGCTTCCCAACTGGAATATTTCACAATATACATGTTCTGAAATTAATTTGTTCCTTTGAATGCATAAGTGTGTGTACCTGCATAATGCAATTTTTCATCATCCTGCCTTTGCAGGGCTTTGAGAACCCATTGTGTTCATATTAACTGTTACTGTGCTGTCATGCAAGTGTAAAAAAGCTTTAGATTTCTTTGAAATTAGCTGATATTCCTGAAATTCCCTTGGTAGTAAGCATGCATGCATAGGGTAATATCACATATTTATGTCCATAGATGTGTACCAAGAGATGCAATTTAGCAAGATACCTTACATGAACTTAGACTTCTAGTTTCATGCAGACCTTATAACACCAACAGCATTGTTAAGCAGCAGCAGAAATGGGAGCTTCCTTGGGGAGGATACTGCTCTGGAAATAGTTCAGAAAATACTGTAGATTCACATCTGTTTCATCTGTTTGTTTTAAAACAGTCTTGTAGAAGGACAATACATGAAGTTAGATCGGTAGCATAATGATGGAGTCCAGATGTCTCCCTCATCTAAAGAGTAAACTGTCAAACTGCAGATTTCCCAACAGTGGGTTGTTCTCAGGCTCTGAAAGTGTTTTCCATGGCATTGTCAGTCATTAGCCAGACTAAGAAACTCTTCAATATTAATTCATAAACACCCTCAGCTACCCTAAAGCATTTCCTCCAAAACCTGAAGACACCTACTCTGTGCCAATGTCGCAGCTTTGTTGAACTGCTTTAGGTACTGTCAGGGCTGACATTTGCTTTGGAAATCTGAAAAATATAATCAGCTCCCCAATTGCCATCTCTCCCTTAATAGAATAGACTCTAATGCTAGAGATGAGCTAATTCAGAATGTCAAATATTCAATGCTGATAATTCCAACAGTTAAAGATCTTTCCCCCAGTGTCTTTCTGCCATTTAAAAGTAAAGTTATACTGACAAAATGCTGAAATAAATGCATTAACATTTCTCTTTGGTTCATTAGGTTAATTTCAAGTAAGAAGTTGAGATTGTTAATGTGCAAACAGAAATAGCTACAGAAAATCCCAGAGAAACCAAGTTTATTAAAAATGTATTTCTGGCAAAATAGGCAAGACGATGTATGTCAAACACAGCACTGTGCAACCATTTCAGGTCTGCCTGAAAGGGAATAACCATTAGATAACCCCAAATTCCAAAGAGATACCTCTGTAACCTGTTATTCTCCCCAAAATCCCTAGATATACATTCTTCTGTGCAACCATCTGGATACAGCTTCCTAGAGTTTGTATAAAACATACTTTCACCTAACAGTTGAATTTAAATATAGCATCCCTGTTGCAGACTTGTGGGATAAGTGTCATTTCACCCTAACAGTTAGCATATGGTACTTGGCTCTGGGAGAAGGAAAATGGAAGTTGAAGCCAAGTTGTCAGGAAGCTACCAGCACGTCTAGAAGATAAACTGCAGCATTCCTTCCGTGCTTTGGGGTTCCTTTCTCACCTACTGGTATTCTGGTATTTATATCTATATTTGACAGTTTTGGAGCGGTCACAGAGTATCCTTGGAGGGGAAAGAAAAAATGATTCAAAAATTCTGGTCTGTTGGCATATGTAATTAAAAAGCTGTTGAGACTATTACTCCAATTAGTGAGAGTCTCTTTCAAACTGCAGACCTTGGATGAAAATAGAGTACGTTGAGCAGAGGGACCCCTTTGAGCATGGCTCATAGATTTGCTTGCCCATCTGGCCTTTCCCAGTCACATATGCTACAGATCTCACAAACCTCTTAGCAACAATAGGTGAAAGGCCAGGTGAAACCCTAGACAGCCTTTGGCTTCCCATCTATCATCTGTGCTAGAACAATATTTTTTTTTCCTATCTGCTTCTTACCACTTTAGTTTCTTTATAAAAACTGGCTTTTATCAGAGTCTTTTTCAGAACAGAAGCTGCTCTTGTAAAGGACCTTGCCAAATTTTATGAAATCATTACATTTCTCAACATCTGTTTTGCCAGGTGAAAAAAAAACCCAAGTTCAAAGGCAGCCATTCACCTTCCTGTCATGCATGATAAAGTTCACTGAAAGCCTCTTGCAGCCTTAAACCTCCTTTGAGTTTGGGGAAATCTGCACTGGTAGATGAGATTCAAACATCTCCTTCTGTGCCTCTTAGGGCTTGACTGGACAAAATATGCAACTTCTAACACAACAACTGGTCCTATCCCTAGCTATGTAGCATTTACCTGTGTTTTTAATTTCAATATACTTCTCCTAACTGTGCTTGTAGAAGGTGTCAGACAAAGAGGCTGCAGAAGTGATGGTTTTGAAATGTTTTTAGTATGTTCTCAGAACCAATTCTAGCTCTGGTAATGGCAATGCAACTTTCTCTGGTCTCATGCCATGTCAAAAAGCAGCAGTTCTGATTCAGCAGTAACCTCAAAGATGCTATAGGGAAGTTTATAAGCACTTTCATTAATGATCTAGACTGTGCTGCTCACCATCTGAAACACAGAAGCTCAGTATCATTTAATGTTCACAAGATTTAATTTTGAAAGCACTTAAAAAAACTCAGAATTATTTTTGGCACTAGAATTTCATGTAGGCACCTATTTAAACCAGTGAGTTGTTGAGGACTTCTGCTTGATCTAAACATAAATCTCTCCTAAATATCTTTTTTTCCATAGCTCTTCATGATAGTTTCTGGAATTATCTACTTCATTATAAAAACATCAAAATGTGTGAACTTAATATGGTGTTATGACTTGCAAAAGTGAACAGATATAGAAAAGATGTTTTGAGATTCTGCAGAGATTTTGACTGTGGGAAGTAGTCACAATTCTTATCAAAAAGTAATTAAAACCCTAATTTCAGCTACCCTCCAGAGAGAACAGTGATTCACTTGCTTTTTTTTTAGTTCAGATTTTCATTTTGTAAAACTCATACAGTTTGATTGATTTAAGAATTAAAAATTATGCCAATCAAATAACATATTAATATCTAGAAGGAAAAGGAAAAAAAAAAATCCTAAATTTCTAAATCAATGAAATATGAAAATGACCTAAGTCTTAAATGCTGAAAGTTCCCTTCATTTTAAGAAAGTGTTTTGCAGCTAATTCTCTGTCAAAATATTAACACAATTTCTCTGACTGTGATTGCTAAGTCAGTCTTAGCACTACTCAGTTCTATAATCATCCCCAACGTGAGTGAGAATGAGGTAATTATGGTGATATCTGGGAAGGAAAACCACAAATACTGTGAAAATCATTACTTTATATGAGCTGTACATGAGTTTTTCCATTATTCCCTCATCATCAGTATGACATCAGTATGACAAGGTAGAGTTTGTGTTTTCTGACTAATTCTCTTCTGAGTCCCCTGATCAAGTCTTATATTTGAGACAGTCACCCATGGAAGCTCTGGGGAAAGTGATAACTTTCATACTGCTGAAAATCTCATTTTCCCATTGGTGTAGTTAAACTTAAATAAAGTAAATCATGTGATTCTGTGATTCTGTGATCCTTTGAATACATCCAGAATCCACAATAATGCTTTACCCTTAGTAGTGTGCTGGATGACCTGGGAAAGGACTATGTGAATCTCTGCCTTAGGGAGCTCTTTGAGATTTTTTGCTCTTTGGAAGCGTGCAGAGATGTTGCAAAGGTTCCAAATTATGACTAAAGAATAATTCTGGCCTTTTTATATTTTTCAAAGCTTTGCTTAGATTCCTATCACTTAATGAAGGGTGTGAAATAGTACCTGTCTATGTGGCTTCCCCTGTGAGATAACTACTGCTACTGACAACAGAGCATTTTGTTAGGTGTTACTTTTTCATAACATATTATTATGACTTCTGTAATTTGTAATTTATCCTCACTCCTCACATCTATAGTGTATCATTTGGTCATTTCAATGCTCCTAGCATCTTCTTCCCTGGGGATTGAAGCTCCTATCTTCTGAGCTGATTTGCTACACACGGAGTTTTGCTGCTTACTGAGGTCTCAGATGTGTGTATTGTAGAGAGACTGCTGAAGATTTTCTGGCCCTCAGACGGCTGATTCTTGCTGTTCATCCACTTGAGCACCAGTGTTACTGCCAGAGGTGACTTTTGGTGTATCAACAGTGATGGAAGGTCTCTGAGGGCTCAAGGACATGAATGCTCAGATGGTGAGCATCCTTCCCCCCAGTGAAGGGGGAAGGCTGAGGCATGACTGTGGAATCCTGCAAGTCAACATCAGCACTGACAACAGGGTTAGGGGTTTGTTGTTGTTGACTATGGAACCTTTATTTCATGGGTCAAGGAGTGCTAAAGAGGGATCCACTTGACAAAGTATAAGAGCATCTTTTCCAACAGACTGAACAAAGCAATGAGGAGGAGTTTGAAACTGCAAACAACAGCACGGAGATGTGATGAACTAAAATCAAATTAAAAAGTGTGGTGGTAGGCACTCTCCTCAAGGATGTGTGCATAAAAAAAAATGTGGCCTGGTAAAAGAATAGGATGCACTGGAGCTCAAAGAGCAGTCACAGAGTCACAGCATTATTGGAATAATGGAGACAGGATGGGACAGCTCATACAACTGCAGTGCTGTGATGGATTGATTCAAGCTGTGGTGGGTTAACCTTGACTAAGGACCAGATGCCCAGCCAGCTGTTCTCTCATTTTCCCACCTCAACAGGACATGGGGAGAAAATAGGATGAAAAAAGCCTGTGGTTGAGAAGAAAACAAGGGATATCATTTACCAATTATGACCATGGGCAAAAAAGACTCAAGTGGGGAATATTAATTTAATTTATTACCAAGTAAAATAGATTTGTATACTGGAAACAAAACCTCTAAAGTTAGAATAACTTTTCCCAGCCCCCCCTCCTTCATCCCCCTTCCCCAGGCTCAAATTCACTCCTTCATTCACAACTTTTCTACCTCCTTCCCCTAACACTGTGCATGGGGATGGGGAATGGGAGGTTAGAGTAAATCCAGAACAGTTCCTCTCTGCCACACTTCTTCCTCCTCACACTTTTTCCCTTCTCCAGAATGTGCTGACCTTGGACACAGCTTCCTTAAGGGCACATCCTGCTCTGCTGTGGGGTCCTCCAAAGTCTGCTGTATAGCTGTCTGGTCCACTGTGGTCTTCACCATGGGCTGCAGGAAAACCTCTGCTCTGGCAGCTGGAGCACATACTCCCTCTCCTTCTCTGCCCTTGGTGTTCACAGTCTTGTTTCTCCCTTTTTTTCTCTTACTCCCCTAGCTGGCCAGACTTTTTTCTCTCTCTATTTTCACCCATTTGGTTGATGTGTTCAGGCATGTCCTGCAGTGCATTTGTTGGAGGTGGCAAGGAACATCTGGAACCAGCTGTGTCTGTTATGGGTCATCCCCAGACTGCTCCCACAGAAGTTATACTGCAGCTCCACCCCATCAACACCTTGCCACCAACACCCCACACAATCTTGTCAGGTAGACAGGCAGGGAAAACAACAAGTCATTTGTCTCTCTGTTAAGGTGTAGCTCAGATGTTGGAGCTCTGCTATGAGCTGGACAAAGGCTTATGGATCACGGGAGTGGAGATGTGAGCCAGGGTGACTTTCTGGTGGCAGCCTGTTACACATCTCCTGGTCAGGGTGAGGAAGGAGACAAAGTCTTCCTTAAGAATCTTGAGGGCCCTGATTCTTATGGGGTCTTTGAACATCCCTGACATCTGCCAACATGGTGGGACTCAAGCAGGCTTTTGGAGAGTTTCAGGGGTAACTTCTTGGTGCAGACACTGGACAGATAAACAGCCCTGGCTGCAGAAATATCTGTTATTAATTAATAAGAAAGTGCTGTATGGCAATGTGAGAATTTGTGGCTGCAGTGATCATGAAATAGTGATATTCAGGACCTGAAGGGGAATGAGGACAGAAAATAGCAGAACAAAGAGTTTATGCTTTAGGAGAAGAGACTTGGGATTATTCAGGGAACTGGAAAACTCCTTTGAAGACAAAGGAGGTCTGGAAAGTTGGCAAGTATGCAGAGATCATTCTTTGAGCATTCTCTGAGCACAATCAGGAAAGTAAGTAGCTGTATCAGGGGACCAGCTTGGCTAAGCAGGGAACTCAGGACAGAGCTTCAAAGCAAACCGACATTATACAGGAGGTGGAAACAGGGACAAGCTACCAGGGAGAAACTTAGAAACTTTCTTGAATGATGTAAGGAAAACCAAAGCTTAACTGGAATCAAGTCTTTCAAGGAACAACAAGGGCAATGAAAAGAGCTCATACGGTTATGTAAGCAACAAAATGATAAATAATGGAAATTTATGCCCATTGCTAAATGAGACAGGTGATTTAGAGACAGAGGCATAGTAAGGCAGAATTATCCAGTGGTTCCTTTGCCTCTGTTGTTACCAACAAGGTTCCCTATGCCCCTAAAATAAGTGAAGAGGATCAAGGGAGAGAAGACCTACCAGTAGAGAATGAGGGTTGAGTCAGAAATAAATGAGAGAACCCATGAAAGCCCATGAGACCTAACATGCATCCAGGCATGATGAGAGGGCTGGATGATGTCCTGTAAGGCCT
This sequence comes from Ceyx melanurus, assembly GCA_024611195.1. Classification (NCBI taxonomy): domain Eukaryota; kingdom Metazoa; phylum Chordata; class Aves; order Coraciiformes; family Alcedinidae; genus Ceyx; species Ceyx melanurus. The sequence goes on along the minus strand of JANHGL010009979.1, from coordinate 55,505 downwards.
CTTTCTGCTGTCCTTGAAGATTATGGAGACTTGGGAAGATCCTGATGACTGCAGAAGCAGATGTACTCATCTTCAAAAAAGGCGAAGAGAATGATCTGAGAAACTTACCAGTTTTACTATATCCATGGGAAAATAATGGATTGAGACCTCTACAAGGACAATTCTGGGAACATGAGGGAGAGGAAAGTGGGGTTGGGAACAGTATGGATTGACCAAGGATAAATTATGTTTGGCCCTCTAGTTAATTACTTTGTAGGGAAGTGACTAAATCAGTGAAGGTGGGGAGAATGGTGGGTGTCATCTACCCCTGCTTTAGTAAGGCTTTTGTCACAGCCTCTCACAATATGATTGAGTACAACTTTTGATATTACAATCTAGATGGGAGGAAAATCAGATGGACAACAAACACAGGTTGAATGAATAGTCTGAGAATGACATGATTAATGGGTCTTACTCCACCTCGAGCCCATTAACAAGCAGATTATAACCGAGGTCTACCATGGGACCTGCTCTGTCTAACATCTTAATCAATGACATAGAAAATGAGGCAGAGAACAGTCTTGTCAGATTTGCAAATGACACCAAACTGCGAAGAATTAGAACCACTTGACAGCTTGAAGGCAGGGCTGCCAGCCAGAGGGACCTGGAGATGCTCGAGGAGCAGGAGTAGAGGAACCCCATGGGGCTCAACAGGAACAAATGCAGGGTAAGAGTGTAAGACACAATGGACAGAACTTGAAACAAGAGTGGGGCACATGGGATGTAAGGAAAAAGGGATCTAAGAGTTTACCCAGAGAGACTGTGCAGTCTGCATCCTTGTCTGACTACAGGGTCAGCCCTACTTTGGACAGGAGGTTGGACTAGAACAGGAGGTTGGCCTAGAGACCTCTGGAGGTCCCTTGCAGCCTGTGATTCTATGGCCCTTAGTACATTGGTGACCTATTGAGTATGGACTGATTGCCATTAGCAGTGTTTGGAGAACATTTTTTTGTCAAAAGATGACTCTTCATGAAGAATGAAAATGAAAGCTGTTGCTTTGGTGTTACTTTCCCTTCTTTTTCCTCTTTGGAACCAGCTTTGCTTCCCATCAAATGCTGTAGATAAATGTTTGATGACTATTTCAGTACAGGGCTATGGCTGCAGCTGCGTCATGGGTGAGGTAATGTATTCATCACCAGAGGCACTGGAGTATGAAGTGAGAAGACCGAATCCTTCATGAAGTTCCATGATCCTGTTTTCAAGTGAGACTGCTTTAAGTTTTGGCTGAACACAGAGGAATTCTGCCCATCTCCCTCCCATAACCCAGCAAAAAACACTCTTCCCTTTTTACAGACACAGCTCTTTACAAAAAAAAAAAAAAAAGGAAATATGAAACTCAGTGGGAAAACACATATTCCATCTATAGTTGTAACTGATCAAAAGCATTTTCCCATTGAAAAGTGTTTAAATGCAGAAAAATGTGGTCCAGCTTTGTTGTTGATTTCTTGCAGAGAAAGGATATTCTGCTGTATTTTCCTTATGCATGGCTCAAACATATCTACTTTATGAGCTGAAAAAACAGGCAGTAGTATCTGCATGTATTCTGGGAGATTTAGCCCTGTGGGTGTGAAAGAGTAGAGTCTGGTCTTTCCTCATTAAGTTCTAGAAAAGTGCTGATTTATGCATCTCATTAAGGGACTCAGAGCTAGCTGCTACCTGACAAAACATAGATGACTAATCTTATATGAAAATATATTTCTTATATGAAATATTTTAAGAGTCCAGGGCTTAGGGTGTTTTTTGCAACTTTGAAAACTTATGCCCAAATTACTTTTTCCTTATAGATTCACCGTGTGACCAGGAACAAATCCTTTAGTCTGCTTTTCCAACAGATAAAACCAATTTCCTGCCTCCCAGGAATCTGTCAGAGTGAATATATGTAAATGCGTCCAGGTACCACAGCAAGGGTAGGGGGCATGGAGATTAACCGAATGCCACTTTTGCTGAATCTGAATTTACTTGACCTTTCCCATTCAGACCACAATGTCTCCTTCCAAGCTGAGCTCCCTGGGTAATAATAATATATAATTGCAAGCAAAAGAGTTTTTCTTTGTATTAATTATCTCTGTGATGATAATGTCCATAATATTTTCTTAAATCTTGAGCACATGATTATTTTGCTAACAGGAGACACGCCTTCTTATTTAATCTTTATATTGGTGTAAGAGGATTGTTTCCTGCATGTTTATGTGTATCTCCTCAGCTGAATCCTCTAGAAATGAAAAACATAGTAGGAGGCAGTAATAGTGATTATAAATTGAGTTTATGGTTAATAAGTTTCACTGCTGTTAGCACAGAGGGAGGAATAGAACTTTTTCAATCATAACAAGATACTGCATGGTTTAGTTCTGGGTATTACAGCACTGTTTTGATTTTCAGTGTATTGTAGGTGTGCTACAATGTGTGTTGTAGGCTTGATTTCTACTTCAAGGTATCATTTGCTCTTTGTAGAAGGAACAACAAAGTAATGGATGGAAGATTTAAGGACAAATTTTCCAATCCTTTTACCCATGAAGAAGTATGATCCAGCTTTCATGCGATGGCTTTGTGAGGAGTGATGGTGTGACATGATGACTTGTAGTTCAAACAGCTCCACACATGTCCCTTGAGAAATTTCTTGCAGCTTCAGGTGGTAAAGTACATGGTCACAGAGGAAATAAAATACCAGAAAAGTCTTGAGTTTTCCATAGACTAACAAGTGGAAGAAGGAAGGTTTATCCCAGAAGTTGGAAGCTGAAAGGAACAAAGGACTAATGTGCATTATCCAAAAAAACATTGGTTTCCAATGTAACCTGTTCACATGATAAAGGATTTGCAGATATTTATAGGATGTTGTCACTGTCTTCCTTATCTATTTGGACTACATTTAGGAATTAGATCCAGAGTGTTTGGGTTTACTTGAGATATGGCTGCTCAGCCACAGTTCCTGGGGTAATATCTTTCACTTACATAGGAAGGAGGAATCTTTTCCTCTAATGGGTAGATTATGAGTCACAATTCACTGCCCCACACTACTAGGTCAGATCAGATGAACTCAAAGAGTCCCTTCTGGCCTTAAAACACATGAATATATGAACCTCTGAAATAAGGATGCATCTTGCCCACAGCTCATCACCATGCCACGAGAAATGAGAGTATTTACTGCACTTTCCGTATCTTTTTATACAATACCTTGCACTTACACTGCATTTGTCACTAGAAGTACCTGGGATTATCTGATGATCACTTTTTTTTTTCTCTGAATCACTGGGCACAGTTTGAAACAACTGGAACCTGCCATCACTTGTGTCTAATTTGATGTGTTAAATTACAGGAGTCAACAAATGTGTATAAAGCACTACAGCCAGGACAAATTGTAACAACTCACATTGATTGTTTTCACTGTGTTCACTTTTTGAATATCTGTTTGTTATATCCAGCCAAGGTGATGACAGCAGTAATAGTCATGCTGAATTTCAGATACATTTCTTTGCAAATGCTGGAGTAGCAAGCTGAACTCTAACGTGTTCTGAGGTCAAAATGTGTTCTTGTATATCACAGGACAACAAGTGCAAAAGCAATATTGATTTCATTCATTATTCAGTGGAGAGAGGTGCAATAAGAACAGCTTTGGGGTATTACCAAAATTTCTCTCATTGATTTACCCTGACAACAAGCATCAAGATTTTGCAACACAGGGATTTAACAACTTTGGAGAAAGGCAGTGAAAGGGGGGGAAAAAAAATCCTTTATTTATGTTTCATTGCATTTCAGGTATCAAATTACCTGCCATATAAAATTGAGAAAAAGTTTCTTTTTGGAAAAAAAAAAGCATGAAGAGTCACCATGCCTCTGCTTTAGAATGAGCATGAGATGCAAGATGGAAAAGGTGGGAAGGACTGGCAAGTGAGATTTGCAATTGCCATCATAATTTAATTATTTCTGCAGGAAATGTAGTAGATGTGCAGATGTGGAGCTGGGTAAGAAAATATCCTCCCTTGTTAAAAACAGGTTTCAAATATTAGGCTGAACAGTTTAAATCTAAAGAAGTGTTTGTGAGGCAACAATCCAAAGAGGAATTATTCAGTTCAACTGAAGATTTTTGTTGCATTTTTTAAATGTTGAATGTTGATTTTTTCACCTCATTACTCACCCCATTTTCCAGATGACTTAGTAATATGCTGAACAAGAGAGATTCATGTAGGAAAATCTTCTCCCTTGTGCACAACACATCCTTTTTCCCCTTATTTTTGTTTCCTGTCTTTTAGCAAGTTATTAATCCACTAGAGGAGCTTCTCTCTTGTCCCATTGCACCATAGCTTCTTTATGAGATTTTGGCTAAGAATCTTCTCTAATGCCTTTGGAAAGCTGAATGCTCTGAGATTAAAGTGAAACTGTTTCTTTTTGGATGGGGTAAAGAACACTCTCCCTCTGGTAATCCCCTCCAGAAGAGCTGTAATTGGACCATGCACAGCTAGTGTGATTACTACTGCAAAATCATCAAAGCCTGCCCATTTTTCTTTCCATGCTGCAGTGGTACCCTGGGACAAATCCTGCCACAGGCATAGTAAATATTTGTGCCTCACCAGAGACATTCTACCTTGTAGCCACATAATACTCCCTGCTGCTGTTGATCAGACCCTGTTCCTATTTTCCCAGCACCTTTCATCATGGCTCACATCCTAAGCAGTAACAAACCTTTATCAGCTGAACCAGGAAAATTCAAATTCCTGGTTTTAGATCCTGAACCAAACTGAGGAGTGAGTTCTAGGCAAACATGAAATCCCCTCTGATCATGTCCTTCTCATGTAATTTGTAGCTGTGTAAGATATAAGTTGTAAACAACGAGTGAAAATTGAATTTTAGTTTTACTTGGTAGGCAAGCCAGATTACCTGTAGGCTTAGTAGCAGATGTAGAACACAACAGGTCTCAGCACCTTTCCAGTCTCATTTATACTGCAGAGAAATACACTTGACCTCTGCAATACCATGAGACAGCAATGGTACCAACAGAGAATAGAGAAAGAAGTTAAAAAACACTGTGAACAGAAGAGATATTTTTCTTCTCCATGAAATTTCCTTCAAATATTCTTGTATAATATGAAGAAAATACACTGAACAACTACAAAAAGGTATGATTTAAAACACTATCATCTTTTAACGTGTCCTTTGATTCTGTTTAAGATCTAGTATATGGTGGTTGCACAACAGTGAAAAAAATTGCATTGTGTAAGTTTATAGATCCAGTTTATAACGACTAAGTTATTCCCATATTTCTTGTCACAGATTTTGAAACTCTCTTTTAAAAACGAGTCAACTGAACCTCAGTTTTGATGCCAAATTTATCTCTGGGGAATCAGGCGTTTTCCCTGAAACAAAGCAGTTGCTTGTGATGTTATCAAAATGTCATTTGATTGCTAGTTTGTATATTGTCAACAGTCAGTTTATTATTCATACAACACACAATGAGCTCAATGAATAGAAATATATTCCTTCTTCTGGATTTATAAATGAAAACTGTAGTTTAGCACAAGCTGAGACCTCGTGCCCTTTGCTGCCTCCAAGGGGTTACTCATAGCATCAGTTAGTCAGGTGTGCAAGATTTCATGGAGTCAGGAGACAAGACAGGGGAAATATAAAGAAAATATTATCTAACATTTTCTTGGGAATTTATTATTTAATTCGAAAACCAGGGAGTGGCCTTGTGATATTCTCCATTGTCTCTGCTTGACAAAACTGGTGAAACCACTCTGTACAATAACATGCTCTGAGGCATTGAATTGAAGACAAAAATCAGAAGGTAGACAGGAGTAGCACTGGCTGGTTTGCTGAGCATGGAAAATGCTGCATCTGCTTCCCATGGACATAAAGATGCAGCTCCTTCAGTCAATGCTCCTTCTGGCTTCAATGTGGATATGTTGCTAAATTCACTGGATCACTCCACAAATATATACAGAGGAAGTTTAATGAGCCCATTTCTCCAAAGGAAACTTCAGAATAGGGATAGATGTTTAAGGGATTTCTAATACCTGTAATTTATTTCTATTATTTTTTTTCTCCTAATAATGTGATGACTTTACTGTCAATTGATATATTTTACTTAGCTCATATGGAACTTTTGAAAGTCATGTGCTCTACTTAGAGAATCCCTCTAATCACAACACAAAAATAAGCTCAGAAAGCTCAGACACACATGCAGAATTCCTCCTTGGGGTCCCATTGCTGTGCTTCAATGGCACTGATAAGAGAGAGGCACTTTGGGAAGAGACAGGAGAGTGTGAGGGAGGAGTATGAAGTCATCATCAATTCAGAAAAGGCTTTCTGCACCTCTTAAGAATCCCACCAGAGATAATTTAGTGCTCTTACTGAAAAACTGGAATTGGAGAGCCAGAAAACAGAAATTCTTTTATTTGTAGTCAGCTAGCATTGATTTTAAAATTGCAGTCTAGGTGAGCTGTGGCTCATCTTACAGTTTGAACTCCACCAGAAAAAAAAAAAAAAAGAAAGGACTATCAGCTACCAATTTTCAGGAGAATATTTCATAGATAAATTTTTTTTTTTGAATCAACGGCTGCCAACCTTTTTAAGAGTATTGAGTTTCATTCAGACAGCCTTATGACACAGACACAGGTATGTTAAAAGAACCACTTAACCTTGGAGAAATTAATAGATGAGAAAGAATATGACTTCCACTCTTCAACTGGTAACTCTTTAATGCTTTTTGAAGAAACCAGCTTTGATTTTTTATTTTCTGTGCAGTAATCTCTCACCCTCTCTTTTACTCCAATACTTTAGAATGGGGTATTTGTCATCCTCTAGCCCAGTTTAATATTTTATTTGGGTGGTAATAGGAAAATACACAGATTTAAATGGGAAGAAAAGCTGTTTACAGGCTTTAGACTTCTTTTGGTTTCTAGGCTGTGCTGCATAAAGCAATGGAGCTTACTGAGGATTTAAAATACCATTTGCCTTGGACATTTCACCTCCATTTCAAGTAGTTTTGCACCTGGCAGTGAGGTCATGATTAAAAGCATATCCAAATTAGCTTTTACAGAGTACTGTCACAGCTCGGTAATAATTCTCCCCAGTTAAGCAATGAAATTCATATGATGTTTCCCTTTTTTTTTCAGCAGAAATTGAGAAATGGTGTAATAGGTCACATCTTTAATCTCTCTAAGACTTGCTGCTGATCACCACCCTAAATAACTTCATTGTTTTTCCATTATTTTTCCATTCCATTTATTGTACCTTCTGAGAACTATGCAATCAACATGTCCCTCGAAGAGTCTGTTGAATGCTTATCAGATATCAAAGAATTTGAACAGGTTTTCTATTTCTTACCTTCATATCAGATGATTCTATTTCTTTGCCCAAACATGCATATATAATTTTTTTTATTTGACCAGCAAATTTTCCTTTTTCTGGCCTCTGGTAAACATATTTCTGAGCCTATAAAATCTCTCTCCTTTTATTTTTTTTGCAGCAGTTCACAGCAGCTCCACACGTTTTCAAGTCAGTAAAAACGACATTTGTTCTAAAGTAATAATCTTAGAAACTACATTTATCTAAGCAGTTAATGACTCTTGCTACTGCACGTTTTCATTAGCTTGGTTTTTTTTCACTTTATTTTCAAGTCCTCTCTATTGTGCCAGGAATAATGAAGCTTGGTATCATGGCAGAAGCTTTTACTTCACTTGCAAGCAGCAGCAGCTCTCTGAATGTCTGATTCTGTGAGTCTTGGGCACCATCCTGCCTTTTATGTAACACTGTGAATGCCTCTGAGGTTAGGGTGGCACATCCAACATAAAGAACCTGTTGGGGTCATGTAAAGTCACTTGCTTTGCAGTTCTCTGGGAGATTATTGCAGTCAACAACATTCAATAACTTTGCCCATTTAAACATGCCCCTTCCCTTCATCCCAGTGTTGTTAACACTGCAAATAAAATTTGGTATTTTTGCTCTTTGTTACTAAAATTTCTTCAGCAATTTTGATTTCGAGTGTTTTATGCAAAGGTTGTTTTTGTGACCCTCCTTTTCAGTCTTCTCCTTACACTTGGCAGTGGCAGGTTGTAAATCATTTTTGTGACTGTTACCTACATCACCTTCATTACTAACACTTTCAGATGACCTTAGTACCATCTGTTTGAAAGCATCATTGTCACCAACAGGTAAAGCAAGGAAATGAGATGCAGCAAATATATCTCATTAGATAGAAGTATAACCAGAAGAGCAGCTTTTTTTTTTGTATGAGATGTACAATTCAGCTGACTGAGACTCTATCTCCCACCCATTGCCTGGGAAAGGATTTCAACCAACCATTTCTCCATGAACTGCTCAAAAGTCTCAATAATTATATATATATAGCTTTAGTTGCTCTTTTTCTGCATAAAGCCTCATGTACTTCAGGACATTCTGACAGTTCAAAGCAGGGTGTTCCTCATTAAATGCTCTCTGCTTTGGAAGTATTTTCCAAGTCACTTTTGGATTTTGTGATTTTCAAATTGCTTATGCATTTCCCCATGTCTTTGTGAGGCTAGAAAGTCTAGCTGGGTTTGAATGAAGGATAAAAATGTCACGTTACATGTTTTAAAGCGTTTCCTTAGGTTCCAGATGTAAAAGTAGGTGTTTGTTTGAAAAATAGGCAATGAACAGTGGACATAATAAGAAACCAAACCCTGTTTTCTGCAGCTATAGCCAGGAACCATATAAATATAGCTACTGTTGAAAATGGAATGTGGGATGGAGTGCAAGGTCTCACTTTCAGTTTAAGCCATACTGTGTTTTCTCATTAAAACAAGGAGCAAGAAGTGGGTTGTGAATCAGTGTTTCCTGAATTGACCTCGCCTTTGGTGCCAGTAATAGAACTGAGTCTTTATTAAACCTCGGAGTGTCAGGCCTCTTAACATGCCCAGCTGGGCCATGTCTTTTTGGGCACTTATGCTATTTGCATCACAGTGGCAGGACATCTGAAAAAAAGTCCTGGGGCCATACAGCTGCCATTTCTTTCAACTGCTGCCATTCCAGCACGCTTAAGGAGTTAAACAGAATGTGTTTTAATAAGTCTCTCTGTGTTCAGACCAAAGAATATAAACTGACACTTTGGACTCCAGTGCAAAAGGCCCCCGTGTACCTGCTGAGATAGAAGCATCTGAAATGGTAGAGATGAAGGAAGCATCTGACTGCCTGGGCAAGAGGCTGTCATCACAGCTGCCACTCCTGGGAAGAGTGTACAGCTTGTACAGCTGCTTCTTCCATGTGCCAATGGGGAGGATGGGTTCCCTGACAGGCAGGGGAAAGAGTGATGGCTTTTCTTGGTGAGAAAATGTAGCTCTCCACTGGGCTTGATGCTCTGGAAAGAACTGGTATCTGAGACACCAGAAATCTGTAACAAAACAGAATTCAGCACCTCATTTAGTAACATGGTGAATAATGTTACCAATAAGCCAAACTATAGAAGCATGTTCGACACAAATCCATAGTATGAAACTAGTGCTCCAAGAGTTGCACACATTTCACTTATTTCTTTTCGTAGATATAAAGTGTCTACTTATGGAAAAAAAATCTGTCTACAGAAAGAATCACCCATGACTGGGAGCCATATGAGCCATAGTTTATGTTGACCAAAAGGCCATGAACTGTCCAAGGACAGGGATGTGAGTCCAAAATCATGGATCACTTTGCATTCATGAGGTTTGCTTTCCCTTCAGCTTTAGACAAAGAAGCTGTTCCTCAGTTCCCTTCCTGTGCCTGACTGCACTGCCAAGAACTGGGGTCAGGGAATTTACAAGGATATTTTGGAATATCTGGCTTCCAGTCACCTACCTGAGGATATTCTCAGGAGTATTTCATGCCTGTTTTTAGTCAAATGAGTAACCTTGACTATACTTTCAAACATTTGGTTATTTTCCTTTTTCTAATAGGATATTCAGTCTGGCACTTCTGAAATTCTTTATTAGCATGTTTTATGTTGAAGTCAAGACAGCATTATTTTCAATACTTGTTAATATGATAGGTTTGCTCCTCTTGGTATCATCTTTAACAATCACTTCCAGCACAGTGCAACTAGAGGTAGGAGAAATGTGCATTATTTGCTTGAAATAAAACATTAGATGACTGAACTTACAAATGCTGTACACAATTTATTGAAATAAAGGACACTTGTACATGTTTGTTCCATATTTAGACGAATTCAATCTCATCAAAATAAGAGCTTTGTGGTTATGACAAATTAATATATACTACACACACATTATTAGATATATTTTATATATATATATTATATAACATTATATATTATTGTTTGCTCAATTCAGAGAAAAAATAATTTCAGTGGCAAAGCATCATCTCTAAATGTTTTTGACCAGCAGGTGTATTTTCCTTTCTGGTTTGGATTTAGAAATTGATTTTCATTTAGATACATTAAAAATGTAGAAAACACATCTTTGTTCTCTCTACAGTTCCATTAAATTCACTATACATTGTATAAGACATTCTATTTTGCTACGGGACAATTTATAGTTGTGACAAAATCATATGATTGCAAAGACAGCTTTTGAGAAAAATGGATTTACTTTTTGTTTTTTTAAGTAAAAGGAGGCTAAAGAAAAGGTAAAATATACAGCTGTAATATACTATACAAAATTTATTCCTGGTAAGATAAAACAAAGAGTAGAAATTACTGAACAGTGACAATAGGCATGTAAAATATAAAAACTGGAAGGACTGTTTCACCTTTTTTCATTTAATTGCATTAGATTTTTAATTTCTTCATCCTCTGTTATACTTCAGTTGTTTTTATGTCTTAATCTCTCTCTCTCTAGTAACTAATGGATGATATTATAGAATTAGACTGTTTATTTAACAAAAAAACCCCTCAGGTTTATTATTTAAAATGTGCTGATAAGAGAAAACAATTTGTTTTGTGACGGTAGAAATTCAAAGGCTTCTTGGTGTTTATGGGTATACAGATGGTCTCACTTAGGAAGACAATTAGCAGTCAGAAAAACTATGAAAAAATCATTATCAGCTAAAGTCAATGTTATTGAATATAATTATATTTTAATTGTACTCTTCTTAATGAAGTAATTTTTATTTTCAGAAGAAATAACATTCTTGGAAGAATAATCCTCAATATGCAATATTAGTAGTAGTTCCAAACAAGTGGTTGACATGTTGCAGTAGTCTTTGGGGCTACATCTTTGGATACAAATGTCTTTCCACAGTTTGCATGATCTTAGTAACAAACTCAAGGAGCTTAAAGAAACTCTGACATCTTATCCTGCTATACAGCAAGAGTATAGTGTAGTACAGTGTATAATAGCTTGTCATTTGCATAGCATGAAAGATAACTCCTTGTTTTGCTGTTGAAGATCTTTAGGAATGAGCTGGATTACACCTTTGGAAGTGAAGGGCCTGTTTTGGCATTTTTGGACTAATTACAGCAACATATTTCTATTCATGGATTTGAGGCATAGCAGAATGCAGCAACACTGGAAATAGATTTGGAAATGCACTTGGCTTTCAGGGAGAGAAGGGTTGGAAGTGGTGACACATCAAGTCCTCTCCTCCCAGAAGTCTGAAACCTACTTTGTCTTTACTGAGAAATGGATTAATTGTGTTTGGTTCTGTGTGGCAGGAAGGTATAAAAAACACATGGTGGTTCTCTGTAGCAGCAAACCTCTGCTGTCACATGCTATTGTGCAGTGTTACAGCAGCAGGCATTAAAGTGATGTTTGATGAACTCATTAGGACCAACTTCAGCTTCTAGAACCTGTGGTGTAGAAGCAGCTGAGTGACTTGGAGTATGAGCCTTTTGCTGGAGTGAACGATACAGGATTTTGCAGGGAATAAAGTCAGAAATGCTTTCATCAGTAAAACCTTTGGTAACAAATAGACTCTTCTCTTGAAATACAAGGCTTTGCTTAGGGAGAAACAGAATTTTGAAGGGTTTTCTTTCTCTCTGTTTTTGGACTGCTGCCTGAACACTCCAGCACAGCAATAAGAGCCCAGTGCTGGCACTGAGATTTCTTCCTGTGTCCCTCATCAACACTAGCCCCATTTTTGTGCACTCAGGTGACAGCACAAACTTTAGTGGGTTCTCATTAATAAAGAAGTCCTTCTTGGATGCATATTAAAATTTCCAGGAGCCAAACACAGTACTTACCATCACATCTATATTGACTTTATTTCTGTACTTTATGGTTGGACCTATTAAGCTCCAATGATTCTTGATTCATATTTTTATATTTAGAAATAGAGGATTTCTTTACACACTTCTCTGCTCTAATGATTGATTACAAACGTGTTTGGTCTGCCTTTAAATTTCCAGTGATATGTTAAATACAGTCTGTTGTGATGTTTATTGATCTTTTATTGTGAAGAGTAATTCTAAAAGGTTTTTATTATTATTTTTGAGGTAGATTTCAATATTTGCTTATACTAGAATATACTATGTTTTATTTTAAAGTCCACAGTCCTTAAAGTCATATCAGTGGTCAAGAAAAAATTAAACTGGTGTTATTTCCAGGAGGAATATTATTACTTATTATTACTTATTTCCTACTTTTTTTTTTTTTTTTAGGATTTTTTTTCCTATATATGAATACTGTGTTTCATCCGATTGCACCTGTAAATAGAATGACATTTGGTCTCTTTATAAAAGACAAGTCAAGACCAAGCTCAGCTTAATGGATCCTGATGATGATTAATTTTATTTTATTCCCCACTACCCCTCCTCTTTGTGTTATGCTTTTATAAAAGAAAAAGATGAACTGAACCCTTAGGGGTGAGGAAGAGATTGAGAGAGCTAGGGCAGAGTTGCTTTCAGAGAGAGCAAATGAGTGAGTTACTGTGGGAAACTAGACACACAGAGGAGACAGTCAGACTGAAGAGGTGAGGGAAAGCCCTTGAATGTCAGGGGACATTTCTGAAAGGATAGGGCTCAGGGCTTCAATCTTTACCTCTTGAATTGGTAATAATTGAAGCCAGGAGCAGCCAGAAAGAAATGCATAAATTCATTTTTCATTTCTATCTTACCTTTTCCAGCTGATTTGAGTTTTGAGTGTTAGAGGGGTTAATTTTATTCATTAATTTCTTAACTCTTTAACTGGATATTAGAACCAGAACTTTGGATCTTTTGAGTAGTTCATATGAAGGAGAGATCAATGTCTATCAGCCTCAGAGCTCTGTTCATCTTGGGGTTTCATGACACTCAGATAATACACACTCTTGAGAGCTGCCTTCTCTCTGAAGGCAGGTTTGGGCTCAAGCAACTGCTTGTTCTCCTGCTGAAAGATATCATTATGTTTCAGGATGAATTTGAACACTGCAGGGATTCTGTTTTGTTGGCAAGTGTAGCTAACATCTCTTTTTGAGTTTGAACTGTATCGTGGTGTGTACTTGCGTAGGCTGGACTGACACAGTATTCTTAAAGCTAAAATAATAAGCAGTACAAAGTCACCCTGTAGGAAATGCAATCAGAAGATAGATAAGCACAATTGAACTACTTCCAAGGTTTTAAAGTAGCACCCAATCTACTTGTGTCATTATGCAATGAAAAGCAGTGTTTTCAATGAGCTGGTATTAGTCTCATGTTTGTTAAATGTACTATTTTTTCCTGCATATATTTCTCCTAGTCTCCAGAAAATAAACTCTTTTTTTTCACACAAAGCATTGATGGCAGCAAGCTTTTATTTCAACATCAGGCCCTATGCTACCTCCTTATCATGTTTTAAATTAATTTCTGTTTTGATAAAGTAATAAACACTAGCTGCACAGTAGCTAATTTTCATGTTTGAGGGAGGTATTTCAGATAACTGCAGCTGGGAAGACAGGTTCACAGAGTCTCTTCTCTTTCCTGTGTCTGTAATTGCACTGTGATTCTTTCCAGTGCTAATCAGGAAATGTTTTAATTATTTCAACCAATACAAGATCTGTGTACATTTATTGCCATTAAATAACATTTAGAGAGCATTCCTATCCTATTGCTTTGTGCCTACATGTATTGTAAATATCCTGAGCAGAGCTGCAGGTCTCTACATTCCCTATTTCCTCTAAGCTCTTTTGTTTTTACTGAAGCTGTTCTGCTTTTACAATATACTTCTGATTTTTATCACTTCAGCTCATGGGTATTTAGTTTTGCAAACCCTTTCAAGGGTTTTGCTGACCACTCTTCATTGCAAATTATTATTCTTTTGCACAGACTCTTTTGGAAAAAGTTTCTTACTTTCTACTCATTTTCATGGGGTATAATTTCAATTATTAAGATAATGTCTGTCTCTCCTTGAGAGTCAGATAGGATACCCTGAAACACAGTGAGTAGGACCTTGCTTCAGTCATGGCCTGCTGAATTCTTTCAATTCATCCTATGCTGGAAACATGTCTGGAAAAAATGCTTTTCTTCATAGCCCCACAATAAATCAGGAGGATAAAGCAGATAAAACTGTTATCTCCATCCTTGATGGTTTTCAGCACTCAGCTGGATAAAGCTCTGAGTAGCCTGGTCTGACCTCAGAACTACCTGCTTTGGCCAGGAGTTTTGACTAGAGATGTCTTGAGGTCCCTTCCAACCTGTTATCCTATGATCCTAGTGTCACAATCAATGTGTTCATTAAAAAAAAAAGGGTTTTTTTTGTTGTTTTTCTTTAAGACACTGTATTATCAGAAAAAAAAATTAAATACTTAACAGAAGCTTAACACCTTATGTTAGTTTTCAGTAGGGAAGTCTCTGAATATTTTCACATTTATTTCGCATGACTCATTTTTTGTAGGAATATACTTAGTTTTTCTAATTTTCGTAGAGTGAATATCAGGGGCTTAATTTTTCTCATGTCTTATCTTCAACCTTTCATTCATGGATTATCCACAGTGCAAGTCACACCTGTAATAAGGAGGGAAGCCTCTCTGATTCACCTATCTGTAATGGATTTTGCATTAGGCTTTCATGACAAATATATCAGCAGGTTTGTAGTTTGTTGCTAACCTCCCTTCAGGTTTTCATACTCAAAACTCTGCCCAAGTCTTGCAAGATCCTCCTGTTCTGGATTTACATTACACAGAGAAATTAAAACTGCCTTGATTGTAAAAAAAACCCAAAACAACAGTTTGCAAATGCCACTATAAAGGCAGTGTATCCCTGTAATTGGATATTTTGTTGAAATGTCCCAGCCAGGACAGGGTAATCTCTGAAGTTTGGGTCAGCCAGTCAGGATTTCTTCTTTCATAACCTGTCCACCCACAAATGATCATTTGGAGGTAGAATTTAGAATTTAAACTTTTGATGATGATACATAGTTTCATACTGTGGTTATAAATTTCTTATATATTCTTTTAATTAATAGAACAACTTAAAAAATTTATTAATTCTTTTTTTTTTGCTTAATATTTTTGACACATCCTTTCGTATTTAGGGTTTTGTGTGTCTGGTTCCTCAGGCTCTCTTGATTTCCTTCTCATGAGTGGGTGTTAAGGGTTTGAGTACCTGGCAGCCATGTGGTGTCCTGATGTTAGACTTGCTTTTGTATCCTAGTTTGAAATGTGTATCTTTCAGTACCATTAAGCATAAATGCCACTCATGTGCCTGAAATTTTGAAGTAATCTACCTTTTGAGAAACACATTCTCATCTCTGTTTGAAACTGTGACATAGCCATTTCAGGATTTTCATCACAAGGGACATAGCTTTGGGAAAAATTGCTTTTTCTCAACTGCCCCCACCATCTTCAATGTACAAAGCACAGCCAGTGTGTAATTTAAGGGTCACAAAGCAAGTTCTACCAGATGATTATTGGTTTCCCAGTGTCTACTTCAGTTAGACTGCTTTGGCTGTGTGTTTGAACGTCTAATTTTCACATCTTGAATATGGAGGAAAACTACAACTTATATACACCTATCTAAAAAAAGTGAAACTTGGATTTAAGTTATGAAAAGCCTGAACAATAACAGTCATGTTCTCAAGCTTCTGCTGTTTGCCTTTTGCTGTGGGAGTAAGACTTCAGCAAATAGATGTGCCTTATGATACTATTGAGCTTATGGGAGAATGCATATTCTGATCACATTTTCATAGATAAGATAATATTTAATGCCCTTGTAGCTAAGTGCAATAGTGTAAAGAGTACCAGAGATCACTCACTACTGGATGAACCTGCAATGATCATGGCCTAATTATCCTAAAATGCCACTATTTGTAGTTATACAGACCATGAATGTATCTTGTTGCTTCACTCCCAAAGGGACAAATATAGAATCACAGAAATGTCTAGACTGGAAAATATCTGCATGATCATCTAGTGCAATCATCAACCTAACACTACACTACCAAGTCTACCCCCTTCAGGTAGCCACAGAGAGCAATAAGGTCTCTCCTGAGCCTCATTTTCTCCAGCCTAAACAATCCCAGCTCCCTCAGATGTTGCTGCCATGTGCTCAAGGCCCTTCACTGGTTTTGTTGCCCTTCTTTGGAGACACTCTAGTGTCCTTCTTGTGGTGAGGGGCCCAAAACAGAACACAGCACTTGAGGTTCGTCCTAGTGCTGAGTACAGGGACAGGATCACTTCCCTGGGCCTAGTGGCAACACTGTTCCTAATACAGGCCGGGATGCCATTGCTCTTCTTGGCCACCTGGGCACACTGCTGGCTCATATTCAACTGGGTGTCAATCAGCACCCTCAGGTCTCTCTCTGATGAGCAGCTCTCCAGCCACTCCTCCCCGAGTCTGTAGTGTTGACAGGGGTTGTTGTGGCCAAAGTGTAAAACCCAGCATTTGGCCTTATTAAACTTCATACAGCCTCAGCCCATCGATCTAGTCTATCTAGGTCTCCCTGCAGAGCCTCTCCGCCCTCTAGGAGATCAACACTTCCACCCAGTTGAGTGTCATCTGCAAACTCGTTATGGGTACACTCAATCCTCTCATCCAGATCATCAATAAAGATGTTGAACTGGACCAGTCCCAGTGCAGACCCTTGGGGAACACGACTTGTGACTGGTGGCCAGCTGGAATTAACTCCATCAACTACTGCTCTCTGGGCCTGCTCTTCTAGCCAGTTTTTCACCCAGCAAAGAGGATGCCCATCCAGGCCACAAGCAGCTAGTTTAGAAGAATGGTGTGGCCAACGGTGTCAAAGACCTTACTAGAATCCAGATAGACAATGTCCACAGACTTCCTCTCATCCAGTAAGCCAAGAGACCACGTTGTAGAAGGAGATCAGGTTAGTCATATACCACCCAACACTGTTCAAAATCAAGAAAGACTCTTAAGTCCCAAGTTATCTCTTAGAATTGTTCAAACTGTGTACAGTTTTAAAGTATTTCACTAAGGTATTAATTCTAGCATACATTTCTGAATTGTTTTAGTTTATTATATAATTTCTTTTCTTTAAATAAACCCTAAGTATCAAAAATGTTTTTGAAGCCCTAATGGTGTAAGGTAACCAAGGTTATAATAATCCACTTTAAAATATTCAAACTTTAAGATATAATATGTAAGTCAAGCTATTAGATTAAATAAAAGACAGTAAGAGACAAAAAAAAAAAGATGGATAAATACAAAACAATGGTGCAACAGGGCCTGGTCACTGCCTTCATTGTAGCTGTCTCAAGAAGTTCATGCCACCATGAAAGACCAAAAAATTAATCCAGTTTTATGAAACAGTTGATGAGACTGTTAGTGAGAAATTCTATTTTCCTTGTTTGCCCTGTGTCTGAAGTGGAAACAATTCGATCAATTAATAGACCTTTAGACTTAATTGTCCATACAATTACTATTAATCTTTTTTTTTCTTTTGATGATGATCTGGGAAATCAGTCTTGTCTATCACCTGCTTTGGTGATATTGGTCACAAAATTGACTGCATGGTTTAGGTGATCATGGCTACCTAGATACTTGCCAGCTAGACCTGGAATAACAACCTTTTCAAAACATGAAGCACAACTTTATGTGTAATAAATGCAAATTGCTGTTAGACAGTAAAAGCTGACTAGGTTCTCACATAACAGAAAGTTGCCAAATAGAACTAATGTGTTTAAGTTAACAAAAGCTGAAGCATCAAATATCAGGAGACTGGGCTTATAGTTTTTAGTTGTTCTGCTTCTTAATGTTTGTAGCTGTCATGGCAAACTCTTTAACCATCATTCTTCATTCCAATGCAGCAGGTAAATACTTTTTTATTACTTCTGAAATTAAAAAATTCTAACTTTGGATCTGTATTTTACCAAAGCAGTGGGTTACATATTCAAGGGCTTTTTAACCTTCAATTTTATATACTTTCTAGTATCTGAGGCTTTAATATAATGAGTTTGAGAATCTGTTATTATAAACACAACAGATTATCCACAGGATAATGGACAGAAGGTGATGAATTACCAGAACATAACTGTATAACATTCACTCATGGTTAGCAATAACAGAAGAATGGCAAGGCTGATTTATTACTTGCTAGTGTATCTATTCCTGTTCATGATTTTTTAAATTATAGTACATAGAAAAATTTAATTTAAGTTATTAAAATGAGAAAACCATTTTCTGTGTTTTATTCTGTCACTACAAAAGTTTTTCATTTTCTCATAAATTTAGGAATAAGTGTAACATTCATCAAAGTGTAAAGAACAATGTTAGACACACTGCTTATTTTAAATCTCATATTTCATCAACAGAAAGGATACTATGTGGCAGAGAGTGCAAGAAGCCTGAGCTTGAGAAGGTGCACAACAGAAAGACAATCTTTCATAAATATCTGAAATGCTCATACAGACAAAACAGATTAAATCCATTTAGATGTTATAAAAAATACGTATAATACTGGCATAATGGTTTTATATCCTGTTTGAGCCATGTCACTTCAGTATATTGGAGAAGTCTCCTTGTGATAAATATTGGAATGTCTGTCTCTAATGTGCTTTAAGGTCTCCCAGAAAGTAAGCAAAACAGCAGTGTTTACCACTGATCACAGTCCCATAAATAACCATACCTGAGATGGAACAAGATAACAGAAAAATCCCTCTACTTTTACTTTTATTGTCCTGCTCTTGATATCTTTTTTTTTCTGATTATAGAAATTTTTTATTTTTTTTTTTTAGCCAGAAGCTATAAACGAGTGATGTGCATCATAGAATGTCAAACTTTATTAGAAAATTTCTAAGACTTGGGATATTTCCTCCTGAGTGGTTAGAAATTACTGTTAGAAATGACTGTTGTCTCTTTTCCTGGGTAGAGCCAGGTCCTGGCTCACCTTCTTCTCTTGGCTTTAACAAGTTATATGTACAAGTGCAGCAGCTATGGTATATTTAGTACACTTTCAGATGGAAGTGGAAAAGCTGTAGGATGACCAGACAGCTATCTGAAGTTGTCAGGTCTTACACTGATAACTGAACTAATTACCTGGAATTTTAGAGACATGGCCATGTTAAAATACCATAAGGAAATTATCAGATGCTGCAGCAAGATGAATTTCAGTTGAACATAGAAGAAAAAATCCACTGTGAGAACAGTTAAACACCAGAAAATGAATACTAAATAATATTAAGCAACAAAGTATTTCCACAAAGTAAAAATATTAATATCTCCCTTCTTTGGGATAAAAAGTCAAAATCTGACTGGACAAAGTGTTAAAAGCTCAACTGAAGAAGTCCTGAGGAACCTGAGCTAATGGGACCTGCTTTTAGTAGGGGACTGGACTAAAGGACCCCAGAGGTTCCTTTTGCTCTAATGTACCCTTTGAGCCTAATAATACAGGCACTTAGATTCTTCTTTCAAAAAAACCACACATAGTATTACAAAGTTTCTTTCTTTGATGCTGGATGTGATCGTTATCTGAAGGAGGAAATACACATGAAACAAAACACTTCTAAACCTACTACAGACACTTTTCTGTCAGATTACCCTAAGAGATTTTAGAAAAAAAAAAAAAAAAAGGGATTTAGAAATGGGTTTCTCCTTCCTTAATGGGTTTTTATTCACTGGCACTTCATTTTATTGATTTCTAACCTTCCAGTAATTTGAATTATTTTTGCAATGGACCAACGTGAAATCTCACTCCAAATGGCAATTTTATTTTACCCAGGGAAGAGAAAAATCTAATTGAAAGTTTGATCAGGTTTCAAAGCCTAAAGTAAAAGACTTGCCAGTTAAGGTTTAGCTTCTCAGACAGTGCCCAGCTGTGATTTATGATCTGGAATTAAACTTCACCTCAGACTTAGGCAATATTTTGCCACTGAAAGAATTTTAATCTCTACTTAGGTGTTGGAGATTTTGTTCTTACAGAGGGGATCTTTCTGCTGAGTCAAGGACATAAATCAGACTTTAAATTCAGAGCATTTTCAGGGCTGCTGGTCCTCCTGAAAAGATTTATTAGCTTTTATGACCACCACATAGTTAGCCAAACTGCACTGGCAGAGTTAGTGGAGGAAATGCAGCCCTGATGGACAGTCTCTGTAGAAGAAAAAGAATGAAAAGTTTGATAAATTCAGGTATGATAACTGAGTTTAACAAATGATGCAAGATCCTGACACATCAGAAGGATGTGTTAGCTCATGTCTAAAGGAGTGCACTTTAATAATTTTCTGTGTTTCCTTGAAATGAGTGTTTCCATTGTGGATGACCCTTTGCAAGATTAGGAAGAGATCAGTGGGAGATCAATGGGATGATTTTTTTAATTTATTATTGTATTTTAGTCATTTTGTTTGTTTGGTTGGTTTTGGTTTTGTGTTTGTTTTTTAATTATTATTATTTACTGTTAGATAGTTCCTATATTTTATCCTCCTAAAAAGCCTTCTGTTCTACAGCAAAAAAAAAAAAAAAAAGCTGGTTCTATTATTAAGACATTTATGTGTTTAGAGAAAAAATACATTTCAGGAAGAGGTAAGGAGAAATAGTTCAGGTAGACAGGCAAGAAGAAAAGGGGAAGAAAATCATGTGGATTGACAACAGGCAAGGAAATGCAGAAATGGGGAAAGCAGCTTGATTGAGGCATAGCATTTCTTACCTGAGGAAGTTTTTGTCCAGAGCACAGAGAGCACAGCAGTGAAAGCTGTATAAAATTCCACAATTTTACTCAGATATAGAAAAAAAAAATAGATCTTTGTTTATTTCTATAAATAGAGTGAATCCTGTGACCACTGGTAAGGAGTTAAATGTAGAAAGAATTCTTTGTTGCAAAAGATTCTTAAAATGAAAGTGCCTGACAGGTTGTTAAAAGATTCTTTCCTGGAGTCTTTAGCTGAGCTTGATCCTGTTTCCTCAATGCTTTGTTTTGCATTGTGTGCTCTTGATTGGTCCTGTATTTGATATATTATCAGTCTATCAGTGAGAATAACAATCACTTACTCTAAAATAAAGATCTGAAATGTAACTAGCAGGTTGGCCAGCAACTTATCCTAGTTTTCAGTGCAAGAAAACATCACAGATTTTTTTACCAGTCATACCTGTCGCAGTTTCTAAATTGTGAAATTCCTCATTTATTAGACAAAGCTCCTGAATTTTAGTGAGAAGCAATTTTTTTTGTCCTGAAGCAAATTCTTCTTCTTATAAAATATTATTAATGGTAATAATAAGCATGGAGTCATAACCACAGTTTTGCAGCTGTGTTGCAGTTATTTTCTGTTGCAGTTATCCCATAACACAGCCACCAGCATTTGCATCACTGAAGAACCCCAAATCCCCTCTCTGTGCATGCTCAGTGCTTTCTACAGGCTGAGAGCACTTGGTGCTTGAGTGATAACAGCAAGAAGGGAGTTGGCAAAAGACAAATTTATCCCCCCTCTTTCTTAGATGGCTCCAATGAAGCACAGAGTCATTTATCAAAGGTCACATGAAAGCTCCCTGCAGGACTAAGAAACTCCCATAGGTCAGAGGAGGAATATAATGATTTACTAACACAATACCTTTTCCTTAATTCAATAAAATTATAACCTTGAAATCAGTGACATGAATGTACTCTGGACAGGGTACATTATGAACATCTCCAAGCATGAGGAATATTTCTCTTAGAAGTGGTGCACTGTGGCTTGCATGCAGCCATCTGATCTAAATATGTTCATCTGAAGAGTATATCATTTTAGATATATTCTAATTCTTATCTGAATATTTAGGCACTCACTTGTGCCATCAAATGGACAGGGAAAATGGTTCATGTGGAGCACAGAAAAAGAAAATAATTTATTTCAATAAGATTTAAAAAAATATGAGCTAAAGTAACAACTAAATTAACAATTCAAGCCTTCAGGTAGCTTACAGAGAAATGGCAGGATTTCACACAAGTCTGCAATTAAAGATAAAAGAGAGAAATCATTCTTTCTGGTGTCCTTTCTGTCCCATCAGATTTGTCAGTTTCCAAGGATAATGAGGGATTGACGTGCTCTCCTAATAGTCCTGGATGACACACCTGAAAAGGCAAGCAGAAAATGAGTCACAAAGCTTTGTCAGATAGCTGGAGCTTAAACCCTGAATCTGCAAGGTCATAGAATAAGCTGGGAAAAAATGTTTATAAACAGCCCTTGGGGACACAACTTATCTTTAAAACAAAATGGTTGATGCAACTGAATGTCCAAAACACTAATGATGCCCTCAGAATCCACTCAGAAAGGCTGCAATTTTCACAGATAGCTTCCTAACGTGAATAGATATAATTATTTTCATTTCAACAGCTCTTTTATTTTAATATCAGACCACTAAAAAGGCAAAGTAAAAAAAAAAAAAAAAGTTTTTAAAAAGCCAGGGTTTGATTTAGCTTCCTGTTAGAGATTGTGATCAAGGATGAAGTAATTCAGGGGTTTTCAGGGAGTAGAATGACTTGGAAGTTGCCTGTGCTGTAGCATAAATATCTATACATCTACTAGAAATAAAAATATCTGGGAATCTTTGGCAGCAGCCTGGCCACTTTGGTGAGGTGGGCTTTAAAATGAAGGAATTTTTGTGTGTGGGGTGGCACTTTTTGTGTAAAGTGATGGCAAGACTCAGGCCTCTTCCACTAACTGGAGAATAAGCCAGGCCAAGCAAAGCAGTGACGCTGGAGCTGCCAAAGAAAACAAGACCAACCACCTCCAGGGCAAATCCTGCTTGGCAAAGTGACCTTCTTGGTGGCTGTGGGGTGAGAGGTGGATATTGGATTTCTCCAAGGCTGTTGGTTTCTCACAGCCTTATCCTGGAGAAACTGCTGCATTACATTGTAGACAAGTGGGTGGGAGCTGGCTGCTGGTTGGCACCCAGAGGGTGCTGGTAAACAGCTCCTTTTCACACTGGCAACCTGTCACCCCAGGGATAGAAATTGGGCACAAGCCTGTTTAATTTATTCATATCTAGATGAGGGGATCAAGTGTCCCCTGATGAAGTTTGCTCCTGATACCAAACTGAGTGGGGATGTGGATGTTTCAGAAGGGTGAAGCACCCTGCAGGAAAACTGGATAGGCTGGAAGAGTAGGAAAAAAAAGAACCTGATAAAGTTCAACAGGGAGAAGTGCAAGGCCTTGCACCTGGAGCATGAAGAAACACATTTATTTTACATTGCTGAAAGACCTATGGAAAACTGGACCCTTCCCTTTGAATTGCCCAGAGGGATTCTTTACCAAGACTATCTAATTCAGGTTTGAAATAGCTGTACTAGCATCTCTTTCTTCAGTGACTCAGGTCTGGAATAGCTACACTAGCATCTCTTTCTGCAGTAAACACACTTTGAGTGGGCTCAGGATTGTAGGAGACTTAATCAGAAATGTATTTGTGGGGGAAAATTATCCCTGTCTAGATTCAAAGCAAATTGAAGTCACTTGACAACATTTAAAAAGTAAATAGATTATAGACTGGATGCCTCAGATTTGTTTCCAAAATTGATAGAATCTATATAGATTCCAGACTTGCTCTAATTACACTCAACTGGATTTTTTTTCCTCTGGATTGAACAGGTAAAATCTGACATTCCCTCAAAGCTGCTGAGGATGTGATAAGGTTGGATGCCTCAGTATGTTGGGCACCATCAGCTGTTACCTAGTTTGTGCCAGATGAACTAATGACAGTGAACTGGAGGCAGCAATCTTCACTCACTCCAAGAAAATATAGCTGCTGGAATGGACAAGGGTTATTGTCATGAAATAATTCTTTCTTGTGTTCTCTGATAAAAAGAACTTGCCTGAAAGCTTGTGAAGCAGATTAAGTAAAAAATGCTCTCCTCAGTTTTTGATTGAGCTTAATCATTGAATATCTTTTCTTTTTGGGTAGTGTTTTGGACCTCTATTCAGACACATAGTTATCTGCTGACAACTCAGTAAAAATTTACACTGCTGCAATCTCAGAACTCAATTATTGTAATCATTTGATTCTGTTATTGGTGAGACTGGTCCACGGAGTTAGAGTTAGTTCAAAAGACAACAATATGATTACATATTGTAGTGCAATTACAGTGAAATTCTGCCTGCTTCTTCTACTTCACATTTGTCACCTATTCTGTTTAAATTGCTATCTCTGATTGGAAGAACAGGAATGTTTTGTCTAGCCCCTTCTTCTGTCTACACCTGATGCTCCTGTACTGACAGCTGAACGTCCATGATATAAAGTCCATTCTTGTTGAACTTACTGTTTCAGAAATAGATGTCCCATGAAAACTTACAACCTTGTTCATTTTATAATCTGATTTTTTTTTTCTTATTTCTTCACAATTTTGGTGATTTGAGAGAGTGTATTTTTGTTTGGCTTTGTAATTCAGCAGCTCAAATACAATTACTCTACTGAGAGGGAGGAATATTGATTCAGGTGTGGCTATTTTATGTTATTGTTAAGACTCTGAAGGTGAGACTTTGACAACAAATTCTTTTGAAAAGAAAAAACCCCAATCCTGTAAAAGCAACTGTCTTTTCAAGAGTAGCATATCTTTCTCCATTAAACTATGTCAAGTCTCATCCAAAGTATATTTCTGAGTTTGCCACTTTCCATTCATGTTCTAGTGTCACTGAATTAACCTTCTATACACAGTAGGATCTCAAAATCAAACAACTGTTAAGACCTTGAAGGTAAAACTCTAAAGAACAGATATGTCTTCAGAGAATTACTTGTCTGAATGAAGTTATCTTCCTTTTTTTTTTTGTTCTTTTAAAGAAAGGGGAAAAGTACATTGTAAAAATACTGAGCTTCAGTGTAGCTGGGAATCCAGTCACTGTTACACTGGGAGAAACCAAGATCTCCACTATTCTTGAAAACAGGTTGTAGTTTCATTAGCAGAAGTATCATGTTTAGGACTGTGATTATGTTCACTAATACTCTCTGAGTTAGTTTAGCATCCATTGGTCTTATTTTTGCATCATTGCCTTGTGGCAGGGTATAAAAATGAAGAATTAGTCCCTGAAGATCTGTTTGTACCCTCCAGATTTCCCTCCACAACTACTTGCTACTCCATCAACTGACTCAAGGAATGACTACCTCAATCTCTTAATACTTTAAAACAAAATATTTTTAGGATAGAAATTCAAAATATGCCCATTACTGAAGTATCTTGCTGTCTAATGCAATCATCCTCATACCATTTCACCAAATAGGGTACTGTTAGGAAGGCCTTATGAAGGGATAGGCAGCAGTTGACTGTCAGTGCTATATTTTATCTAAATGAAACAGTTTATTGTGAAAATGAGCTTAAAAAAACCCAAAACAAAAACAAAAAGAGAGAAAATTATTCCATCTGATAAAGTAACAAGGAATAGAGAAGGCTTAATTCTAAAACCAGTTTGAGGAGACACAGATCAGTTGCTTTTTCTTGTTGGTTTGTTTTGTTGTTTGTTTTTTTGGTTTGGTTTTTTTTTTTTGGTTTTTTTTTTTTTATTATTTCTATTTGAAGCTTGGATTGCCAGGAACTCTCTACCAGAACTGACAGATTTGGGCTTGGATTAGTTTGATTTCTACCACTTTCTCATTCCTATTTCCCTCTCACCCTGTAACAGGAACTTGCAACACAAACTGTGATGGGGAAATTCAGCATGGGGTAACCACGAGAACAGAACTTCATCACTCAATGTCACAAACTCTAAAGGTATCTGCTTAGTGGGATTTGAATAGC
This sequence comes from Ceyx melanurus, assembly GCA_024611195.1. Classification (NCBI taxonomy): domain Eukaryota; kingdom Metazoa; phylum Chordata; class Aves; order Coraciiformes; family Alcedinidae; genus Ceyx; species Ceyx melanurus. Next base: position 29,466 of record JANHGL010009979.1, on the reverse strand, counting down.
TTGTGGATAGAAATTGCTGCTCCAGGATCTCTATCCTTGGAAACACCCATTCCACACTCACACCTGCCCAGGTCACTGGGACTCCAGTCCAGTTCAGACAGTGACTTTGGACCCAGTGGTACAGGACACTCCCCCCACCTGATCCATCTGGGTCCTGGCTGATGGTTCATCCCTTTGCTGTAGTGATGACACCTTGGGATTTGACTCCCACACAGTGTTGGAAGTTCCTGTACAGAGCTCCCCAAGGGTAGACTCTATTGCTTTCACCATTTATTGCTTCCTGAATTAGATTGCCAGCATAATCCACCAGTGCCATTACTAAATACATAGTGCTGGGGCAATTTCTTTGTTTTCTTATCTCAAAGCCAGCTAGTGACCTGTCACTATTAAAACACAAAGGTTTTGTGCAGAAAGAAGCCTGCAACAAGAATTTCAGAAGGGCTTAGTGTAACATTTAGCTAAGCTTTGTAAAACCAAATAATTCTTTATAGCACTTCCCATGTATTCTGCCATCATAATATGCTGTTAACAGAGAATTTGCTGCCTGTGACAGTGTCATTATTCAGCAACGTGGCATTTGCTCTTAATCTTGTGCTACTAATGCTATTGATGGAATTAATCTTAATATCTTGTGTAGTGTCATGATGCATAGTCTTAGGAACTCAAGAGGTAATTTCACTACACAGTTAAGAGTAGCAGTAGGTGAAGCTTCAGCATGATGTTAGTATTTAGGAGTCACTAACTAGCAGGCCTCTCTGAGATCAGTGCACATTGACAGTACTTCCATTTTTACTCCCTCATGGCTTTTTATTTCATAGGCAGAGGCAAAAGATTACATGATTTAACGTGTTAGTGCATTTTCCAGAGTCACCAGTGTTTGTAATGCCATGAAAAGTGACTTAAGTTTGCATACCACTTGTTCTGCCTGAATACAGGCAACATATTTATGTGTCATGAATCTAATTTCAAAGACCTGACCTGAAAAATGCTTGCAGTTGCCCAAAATGGTGGATGACTTTTTATTGTGAGATTATGTAGTTCAAGACTGAAGTAATAATTGCCTGGGAGGTGGAAAATGAGCACACTTTGCTCATTTTTTTCTCTTGTACTTCCCAGCTAAATGTGATTGTTATTTTGGGTCACTAAATCCAGAAAACTGGGCAGAACAAATGTTATTCTCAAGCTCTATTATTAGTCTGTTTCAAGTACAGGACTCTCTGTTATCATATGCTTACTCAAAGAAGGAGGAATTACTCCTCAGAAGAGAGGGATTCTTGTAGGAGAGACAAGATTCATGACAGGAACCATGTCTATGGAAGGCTGTACCTAGGCAAATAATTTTTAAATGATGCCATTTCTTTTAATATTTGCTTCATGGCTTTTCCTGAAACATCATCGATTTGAAGAACTGATGCACAGCCAATGGAAGAAAGAAAAATGTATTCAATCCATTTGCATAAATTGCCAGCTAAAAAGAAATTTCTGCCTACATAGAAAGGGGACATACAAGTAATCACTTCATTTAAGTGCCATCACTCACAGAAGATGCACTCAAGGGTAGCAAAGGCACAAGTTTAGACTGAGCTCTCTTAAAAAGGGCATTTCAGTGCAAATTTTTCTGTTGTTGCTGCATTATGATTGAACAGTATTATTCAGCAGGGTATTAAAAGACTGTCAGAAGTTGTCAGAAGTGCTCTCATCTCTCCTGGTGAATACATGCCTTTCAATTTTGGACCTCTTTCAAACAGATGTCTAGCAAACTGATCACAATATTGACTGCTACAGCTAAGGCAAATGTTTGTAGAACTTTGAATTGGAAAGGAAGGATGATGAAATTTCATGCCCTGTGATATGCCCAGGGGTCAACACACAACAGCAGCCTTTTTTTTTTCCCATACATTTTGTCTTCCTTGAATTCCTACGGTGAATCAGCAGCATTTATCACATCTTTTTCTTGTTCTGGGCACTTCCATCCCAGTATTTGGTCCATCTCCAAAACCATGAAACTCACTTCTTGAAGCTGAAGGCTACTTTTGAAAAAAAAAAAAAAAAAGATAAAATGTATATATTGAGATATTGGGTTTATGGTAGAGGTTGGTTACAGGTAAAGGAAAAATCCAATTTTAGCCCTGAAGTTGGCTCAAGTGTGATCCACAGCCCTGACAAACTCTATCACTATTAGCACCTTGTGATCCAAAGAAAAACCTACAGCACTGTAACAGGGAAAGCTCTGTGCTCACCTTTGTGCAAACCATATTAATATGGCATGAGAGCCTGAGCTGCAGCTGATCCTGAGAGGTGAGTTTGGAGCAGGGTCAGATCATGGTATCTTCCATAGTGCCTTTTTCAATAACCTTAATCCCAAGACTTCAGTCAATTTAGGGGCCACAACCAGTGGCTTCTTGCCAGGTTGTGCTGTTAAAAGAAACACTTTTACATTCTGTTTCAATCCCCTTATGCCATTTCAGCTGACAAAACACAGATGCAAAAAGGAGGTGAATCCAAGTGTTCCACTGTATTTTAATATTGCTGTTCACTGAAACAGACAGAAAATGTCAGTTTATTCTAATCCTCCCTTCCACACTTCTGTCAACAGACACCTCCCACCTCCCAGAATGGAAAATATGCTTTCATTCTGTACAAGTGTGATGGAATGCACATTGTAGTTACTAATTTATTTGCTACAGAGTTCTGGTTGAGTTAAAAAGCTGGTTTTGGTGATGCAGACAGGAGCAGTGCTGGTCTGTAATGTTTATGGCACAAGCTGGGTGTGTAGCAGTGTTGCCACTGTAATGTTGTCACACTTTATTACAACAAACACACAAATCAAAACTGTGGACTTCCAAAAGATAACAGAGGTCAAGAAGAGTTTCAAGGTAGCTGTTGCAAATCTCTGTGGTCATTTTTTTGCAGATTTTTACTGTCATCATGAAATATTTCTTCTCTCTGGTGCAACACAGCATAATTGAGCATGCACTTGCAAATTTGGAATGTCATGAATGTAGACTGAACTGGTGCTTTTGACAGGATAAAAGGGCTTCAGCCCATTTCAATTTGGTTAGTGTTGTGTATGACTGCAGAGCTACAAATGCATAGTTTAGGATACAAGCAGAAAATGTTTCTCTAAAGGGAGAATTTCTTAAGTTCAAAGACTTGTCCAGCTGGCTTAACCAAGAACATCTTTCTTTTCCTCATCACTGTGCACCATGTTTTATTCAAGTCACATTTGCACAGAGCTTTCACAGTGTTCCCTTTTTGTCAGAGATAATTTATGTTCAGCTTGATCTTGAGTAACTGGCCAGAGCTGGTTTTGTTCATCTGTGAAACAGGAGGTATTACATAAGTGCTGAAAGTGCTTATGGAATCCAAACACTGTGGAAATACCATCATGTATACATTAGTATTTAATTTTAAGATAGTGAAGCAACTGTCAGAATCACAGAATTTCCTGGATTGGAAAAGATCTTTAAGAAGTTTGAGGAAGAGGAGGCTGAAGGGAGACCTCATCACTCTCTCTCTACAGCACCTGAAAGGACATTGTAGAGAGGTTGGTGCTGGGCTCTGCTCACAGGTAGTGATAGAACAAGAGGGGATGGATTCCAGCTGCAACAGGGTAGGTTCAGACTGGGCATTAGGGAAAAATTTTTCCCTGAAAGAGTGGTCAGACAGTGGCACAGGCTGCCCAGGGAGGTGATTAAGTCCCCATCCCTGGATGTGTTTAAGGGTTGTTTGGATGTGGTTTGGAGGGACATGGTTTAGGGGTGAACATTGTAGAGTAGGGTTAATGGTTGGACTTGATGATCCCAAGGGTCTTTTCCAACCTGAATGATTCTATGATTCATAGCATCATCTAGTCCAATCAGTAACCTAACACTTAGGTTACACCTTGACCAAACCATGTCCCTATGTCTATGTGAGTCTTAAATACCTCCAGGGATGGGGACTCAACCACTTCCCTGGGCAGCCCATTCCAGGGGTTAAACTGGTTAGAAGTAGGGATGCCAGAGACAGAGGGACTCCCTGCCAGGGAGGGAAGTTTCCCTTGGTGAGAAGATAAGGAACAGCCTCAGCATTGTCATGGAGAACATCCTGGAATGCTCAGGAGGCACCTTTGGGGTTGTACGTAACTAATCAAAACCCGTGGCATCACTCAGGGTGGGTGCTGGTGCCAGTGGATAACAAATAGGGACACATCTCTGCAGAATCCTTGTGGAGCTGCTTGTGGTGGTAGGATTCTGTCCATTGTGTTGGTCATAATTTTTTATTTTTAATTTCACAATATATTTAAGTACAAATGTGTTGAATTTACCTCAATAGGTACCATAAATATTCCCTAACAAGTTAATTTAATGTGATAAGAGATGAGTGGCAAGGCAGATTTTTATGGGATCAAATTTCCACTATGGATTTTGTCTTTTTTTTTGCCTCTAGAAGTCTCATTTATTTCTACTTCCATGACCTTCCTTCCTCATTGCCCACATCTAAGCTTATTTTATTTCCTAGTACAGATTTTGCCACCTCTACTTCTACTGCCCTTTCTAATTCTCTGTTTTTTTAAGGTCATATCACCAGAGCCTTCATCTCCAGTGACTTTCCATACAGTGTGACTTTCTTTGGACTTTGTTTTTGCCTTTGTTTCTAATAACAGAGGATTTGGGGTTATATTAATGATATATTAATGATATGTATTATATCCTATATGTTTAATAGAGTCCTATGTAATCCTTGTTTGAAAAATGGATGATGAATCCCCTTTGATTTTGCAGACTTTTATCTAACCTGAAAAACAAAAGGGAGAAAAGACTTTCTGCAACTGAAGCAAGAGGGTTTCATATGTAAACCTACTTTCAGTGATGAAATAGTAATTAAATTTTAGGATATTAAAAAACAACAACAACAAAAACCCCAAACATCTTATTTGTTTCCCTATAACTTTAGAATTCTGAACAATATATTTAATTTCAAAAGTCCTGGAACAAGATTATTCATAAGCAATATATCTTTGGACATGTTTAAATGGTCTCCAGTTATAAGATATATTACTCCACTCAGGTACAGTGTGTAAATTCATTTCCTGGAATGCATATACATGTGCATTCAAGCAAGCTCTATGTGACACTAATGCAGTATATTGGGAACAAACATTTTCCTGAGATCCCTTTTCAGAAAAGCAGACCTTCTCAAAACATTGTCCTGTCTCAAAGTCAGCAAAAGATCACAGCTTGGAAGCAAAATCAGAACCTGACCGTAGGTTTTGAGTGCTGGAGCATTTCTGCTGAATAAGACATGCAAAATGAACCCCAGATAAGAAAACTTCAGAGCTATAGCCGTTGAGGGCTATATTGTTGTGGTATCCTATGGGAAGCTGTTGAATGGGAGAGGGTGTTACACCAGATTAAAAGACATAACTCTGCAGTCAGGTTTCCAATCAATACAGTTGAAATTTGTCTTGGAGCTAATTGTGTTCCCTGTATTATACTTGTGGATGAAAAGAGGGGTTTAGTTCTGGTTTTGCAAAGCATTTATTAGACTGAAGTCACTTCCTACAGGTGAAGTTTGCAGACATTGTTCTGATACCAGCACTGGTGAATTTAGTGGCACAACCCTAACAACCCTTGAGCCGTAAATAAGTGAGGGAGCACAAGACTTAACCTTCATCCATACCCAGTCTTGGTACTTTTGGAAAACTATTGCAAGGAAAGAAAGTGACTTTATCCCTCAGTCACCCTAGAGCGTCCTTCTGATGGTTCAAGGAAAAAGCCCCTTCACTTATCTGCAAATCACAGCCACAATCTGGCCTTGTTTAATGTAAGAATGGGGATTTTTCAGGGTTGATTTTCCTCTAAATCCAGGGGCTTTGCACTGAGCTCATCCCTACAATGAAATTCCAGAAGATACTGCACAAAGACAATGGTCTCAGCAACTACCCCAAATAACTGATGTTTGAAACCAACGTGCATTTCGACCACATTGTGCCTTGTGCTTTGGTGCAGATTTGTCTAAACAGAGTGTGTGCAAGCAAATTAATACACACACAAACATACACACTGGAATAAGGTTTCCTACACCTCCAGGAGTTTTGAAAAGATGTAGGCTACTTATCCCATTTTTATTCATTGATCCATCCATCCTTGAAGCAAAAGACATATTATATTTCATTGCTTCAGCCACAAGGACCTCCAGCCTTGCTGAGGAATTTTCTGAACCACTGACTCTAATTTCCATATTCTGGGGAGAACAGTAGAATGCATTAGATTAATATCTGAACTTAGTAAAGCATTTGATATCATAGCTCACAAGAATTATTCATGAAAATAATCTATCTTGCCTCGGCTGTGACCCTTTTGAGGAATTTATACTTAAAAATGCTTAAATGTAAATGTCTATGAGGATGTAGTTGATCTAGGGAGCAATCACGTCAAAGCCAGACCTCAGAATGAAAATAAACTTGATGTCACTTATGTAGTCCCTTATCCTACTCCAGGGATGAAGCACATGAGTTTAGAGTCAGTATAGTGTCTGAAAAGTGCTTTGCTCTAAGTGACTAGAATGTTTTGGCTGACATTCTGGGGTTTAATAGTAACAGTTTCAGGCTTACTTACATATAAATACAAGCTTGCTTATTTTCCCTTGGAGGCCTCTGGGTGCATTGCATCAATTAAAAGAATATTTTATAAACCATTACCAGTATTCTGCCAATGATACTCAATGCTGGAATAAAATTAAAGCTGCCTTGGTGCTACTAGTGAAAAGAAAAGCCACTCACACCTTTCTATTAGACTGTTCCTTCATCATCATTTCAGAGCAGCAGATCCCACAGTGATGCACAGCAGTGAAGTGCTTGGCTAAAATACACATGCTATAGAACTGTAAAAAAGGAGGAGAAGATTTGATATAAGCACTTCTGGGAAAGAAGCTTCTGTCAGCTCCTGGGGTGATGTGGAAGAAGAGTGTCAGGCCATTTGATCCAGAGAGGCCATCTAGGAATTCTTCTTATATGTGCCACAAGAGCAGTTTGGAGGGTGCTTGGCTGCTGACATGTGCTATGGCTGGGAACCAGTAGAACTTTCAGAACCAGTCACCCAGCAATCAAGGGATTTGTTGCAAACCACAAAATCATACCAAGAATTCATTTGTTACTAGTGCAGAAAGGAAGAAGAATAAATGTAGGCACTGTATTTGTTCCAATGTCCAGTGAAAAGGTAAAATGATGACCATTCAGGGTGGTTGCATTTACCTAATGTATACTTAATTACTTGGTTTTAATTTCCATGCACCATAGAGAGTGATAGAAAGGCATCTGTACCCCTTAGTTTGATCATTTTCAGGGGTTTCTGATTTCCAGGAATTTTCTAGTCCAGGAACCTCCTATTCCCAAATCACTTGGAGAATATCAAATGCTAACAGCAGCTGGGGAATTCTGAACTTGAAGCTTTTCAAAATGAAGGCTGAGCATGAATTTGCCTTTTCTTGGGACAGGCAAGGTTGATGCTTTCTAGCCTCTGTGTATGTTTTAGTGACTGAGATAAATTTTGTACAGCTTATGCCTTGAAGATGATAGGAGCTATCAATTTAACAAGATGTTCAACTTGCTGCAGCTAAAGTGCTTTGCTCAATTTTTTGGGGGTGCCACAATCAAGTACAGCATCAGGGTCACTAAACTATATCTTTATGCTTTAATTACATGTCCACACATGTGAATGACTAAAAAATTGATATTTTTGACCTCACAGAAAACAAATATCTTTAAAAAAAAGATACAAACCAGATTTTTCTGCTTCTTGCCTTATTTCTCCTGCAGGAAAAGTATATGCAACCCTGACAGAAAAGATACAAGGTTAATGGAGATGCTGACATTTAATGCTAGTAGTAAACATTTCAGCATACAGAAAGATAATTATTTACAGCTTAAAGAGTGAAGAATTACCAAGGTTGTCTTTAGACCTTGTGGCTTCTTGGATGGTATTTGTATAGGTGATGTATACAGAGAATTTCTTTACTGCTTTATTTTCTGTACTGTATTCTCAGTAGACATTATTGTACTGAACTTTCTGAAGGCTAATATCTCACAGAACACAATAAAAAGTGGTTATTTAGAAACACTTCTGCAGCTATAATACTATATTTATTTTTTTTTACCCTCTAAAGCATTTTTTTAATATCTTTCAGCTGAAAATACTGCCCTTATTTCCTAAGAGTTCCTTATGATTACTAAATTACCTGTAGGTATTGTACTTTTAACAAACCTCCCCACAAAAACAGATTGTAAAGCCAGAAGTAAAAGATTATTATTTCAAGTAGCAATCCATAGGAACAGAGCAGGTTGCTGGCACTTATCAGAAGGAGTGTTGTAATATACTGAAAGCTTCTTATTCTTTGAAATAGTAACTCTTTTTAGAAGCTTCTATAGGTTTTTTTTTTACTGTGAGTGGTGTGTGCTATAATCATATAAGGCCTGCTGTGTTATATCATTTCACAATTAGGAAATCACACATTTAGAAGTTCCATTGCACTTAAGTAATATATTCTTAATAAAATTAGCATGTAATTTTTTTTCTACACCACAAAACATTTTTTAAAATGTATTATTGTTAATAATAATTATTAATTGTTATGATTTATTATTTTAATCTATAATATCATGGAAAATACCAATTATTAGCAAACTATGAATCTAGAAAATTAAATGTGTTTGGTGTTTTCTTAGAAATGATGAGTAACTTGTCAGAGATTCCTGATGTTAAAATTCAGTTTCATAGAATCATCAAATACCAGGTTTGAAGGGACTTCCAAGGATCATCTGGTCCAAAAAGCACAGTCTATACATGTTGGTCCCACAACCTGTGCACTTGTATCTGAATGTTGGGGACTCTACCACTTCCCTGAGGAGATTATTCCAGTGGCTGATTGTTCCCAGTGTGAAAAATGTCCCTTTTGTGTCCAGTTGGAATCTTCCTGGGAGTATCTTGTACTCATTACCCCTTAGCCCCATGTACCCCATGTGATAAAAAGGGAATCTTCCATCCTCTTTGTAGCCACCCTTTAAATACTGCACCACAGTGATAAGGTCATCTCTAAACCTGCTCTTCTCCAGGCTGAACAAACCCAGTTCTCTCAGCCTTTCCTCATATGGAAGCTTCCCAGTCCTTGGATCATCTTGGTAGCCCTTCTCTGGCCCTTCTCTATCCCATCTGCAAATTGTTTACACAGTGGGGACCAAAACTGAAAACACAATTCCAGGGATTGCACGAGCAGCACTGAGTGGAATGGGATAATGACTCTGAGCTTTTTGTCCACCAGGACTCCCAGGTTCCTTTCCACAGAGCTGCTCTCCAGCCAGGTAGGTTCCAGCCTGTGCTGCACTCCTGGATTATGTTTTCCCAGGGTGCACTTACACTTATCCTTGTTCAACTTCATCAAGTTCTTGTTATTCTACTCTTCCAGCCTATCCAGGTCTTCCTGCAGGGTGTCTCACCATTCTGAAGTGTCCATTACTCCACTCTGGTGTCAGCAGCAAACTTCATCAGTGTACACTTGATCCCATCATCATGACCACTTGTATTAAACAGTTTTGGGCCCAATATCACTTCCCAGGGGACACCACTTATGACAGGTCAGTAGTTTGAAAAGAAGCTATTTACCACCACTCTGTATGGCCACTCTGGTCACAGTGCTCCTGGTCACTCATGCTTCCCACAACAATTTTGGGGGTGGTCATGGTTGCTGTGGCAATGCCCAGGTCTTGTCAGTGTCTCCTGCGAGAGCTGCCCTGATGTTTTCCTTATTCTAGAACTAAAGGAAACCTGTAATCTCCCACTGTGCTTTCATCTCCCACCTCTGTGTCATTGAGGTCATGTATTAAAAAAATTATATTATGTCCTCATTGTGACTCTGGCTTGACTTTGAGAGGTTTTTTCATTTGACACTGCAGAATAAAACCACCAACAACTAGTCCCTTTCTTTTCCAGGACTTTAAAATACAGCTGTCCATTCATTTGTGGGAACAGGAATGGGACACAGCATTCTTCAGCTTCAAGCAAGACAGATCTCCAAGTCTAGAAAGAAGCTGTACGACCCTTGGTAGTTTTACTTGGATTTGGTCTTGGCTTCCCAACAGTAGGTGCCCCAAATAATCAACTCCAGCCTTGAATTAGCATTTTGGATGCACAAGACAGACAATTTAGGTGAGGAAATAATATAGACAGAACTGAGGCGTAATCAAGATCATGTGAACAAATTCTAATCCATGTGCCTGGTTTGGTAATAATCTTGCAGTAGGTTCTGCTCCTCAAAGTTGTTGTTGTTCTTATTTATTTGAGTATGGAGTTATACATTTTCTTGCTTCTAGAATAAATCCTTCTCTGTGCATTTTTATTCATGCAGGCTCCTTTTTGATCCCACTGTAAGATGCTCTTCTTTCCTCATACTCCAAAGTTGTAGCTGTGGCATTTTCCACAGGCGTGCAATTATGCGTCTGCTTAACACTCCTGTCTTCCCCCTTCTGCTTATTCTCCTTCCTCGTGTCATCTCAGTGACAGGAGTTATAATACTGGAGTCATTTAAATCACCAGTCTTAGGGCAAACCACAAAGTCTCCTTCCATTTGAAACCTTCAGCCACAGTTCATGCTCTCTGCAGCCTGAGGTGCATTCAGAGTGTGACCTCCCACAGCCACATACAATTCTGTGTTCTCTTTGGGCTGTGTTCTGTGCAGAGTGTCTGTAGCTGTGTATCTGATGGAAAGCCACCATGGCTCATGATGCATCATGGGGCATCTTAAAAAAAAAAGCCCTAGAAAATGAAAAATTTATACTCCTTTTAAGATAGGTACCCCAGAAATGTCTTCTTAAAGCACACCTGCTCTGACCTATAGATTGCTTTTCATTTTCATCCTGTCATGGACATTTCATTCTGCCATCCTCCATTCAACTGGCTCTAAAAATGGAACTCTGTTTCCAGATAAATAAAGATGCAATATCACACTCCACAACCTTTTCCCTTCCTTTGTTTCTTTTTTTTCCTTTTTTTTTTTTTTCCTTTTGAGAAGAAGCTGCTGTTTGATCTGTGAAGGCCATATAATGGAAAGTATGTAATGCAGGTGCTGGAAGTTGTCTAGCAGTCTGGAAATATTTGTTTTTATCACAAACAAATTGTTCATTTAGTCCTTAGTCTGTTCAGATCTCCAACTCCTGACATTTTCAAATGATGGCAGTAAAACTGAATGTAGTAAGTGAAGTGGAATTGTGGCTCCTCTTTTATGTGCTGCTTGAAAAAAAAAAAAAAAAGAAGCTAATGAATCCATTTGCTATGGTATCAGGTTATGAAGTAAAGCACAGAGAAGGCTTGTGGGGGTGGAAAAAACACTGAATGACATAAAAACTATAAATCATTTCCTGAAATAAAATGGGTTTGAAGTGTTTGAGAAGAGTTTCTATCCCCTGAGCTAAATTTGATACTTCTTCCAGGGTTAAGAGAAGGCTTAGGCACACCCAAAAGGGGCAAGCTATTTTAAAGGACACAAAGAAAAGCCAGAAGTTCAGGAGGACTGGCTTCTGATGTAGAAAATCTGAGAGAAAACCTTTGACAAAAATCCATGGCTATTCCACCACAAGAAGAACTATCCTTCCAATATGTCAATAAAAAAAATCTAGTTTTTAAAATTAAAAAATTACTTGAATGTGGAAAGGAAGAAAAGATCATGGGATAAATATTCTCTACTAGCTCTATTACTGATATTTTTCCCATCCAGCTTTTACCCCATGTAACCAGTCCCATGGGCTTCAGAGCACCTGCTTCTGTGCATCACTGACATAGATAACCTGTTGCAGTGGCTTAATGAGATTTAAATTTGTTGAAAAATTTGGTATTGTTGCTACAGCAAACACAGATCAGTTAAAGTTTACATGTTCTGTTCCTTATACATATAGAAGAAAAAAAGTGTTTCTACTACTGAAGCTGCATAAACCCACTCAGAATAAAAACCTCTATTTATTTCTGTTTGATTCCTGCTTTTTATCTTCCTAGAGGTTTTTTTTTTTCTGTTTGTAAAACCTGTAGCACCTTCCACGCAGGTGACTGAATAATTATTTGAACAACTAAGCTCCTATAAAGCTTGTAAAAGGAGTGAAGAATAATCATTTATGCACCTAGGGAAACAGAGTAGCAACCAGAGAAAAATTGACCTTCTATGCAATCTGTTCAGGTTATAAAGGGATTTCAGTGTTTTACTTTAAAAAGCAGAGAGAACTTAAATTATGTTATTTTCTAACTATGATAAAATATATGTTTAAGTTTATAGGGTGTTTTTTTTTAAATGAAAAATCAACAGGAAAATATCAGAAGGCACCATTTTCCTAACACTGTAAATAATGCAAGTGGTTTCTTAAGGAAATTTTGGAAACTTTTTCAGTGAAATCTCTGTCTATTGCAATCCTGTAGGAATTTTGGCTTGGCAAAACTGGTGGGCTTCAGGATGCAGGATCCTTCATCCTTGCTGGCCCATCTGCTAGCTGAGCACCTCTTCCAGGGATGCAGATGCACTCATAGAGCATGGACACAGCTGCTCACACAGATCCCAGGTGCCCATGTTGGTTCTTCCCCCAGCTACCATAATCTCTCCTTCTTTGCCCTGGGATCACTCTAAATAAATAACTTGCCCCTAATTACTTTTTCCCCACAGAAATTTTCTCCATATTTTTTTTTTTCTACATCAGAAGACAAACTTGCTATTTCTGATAAGATTTCATTAGGCAATCCTGATGTTACTGATACAGTTCTCTAGCTGCTTGCTGTCTCCCAGACTGTCTCCAAACTGTCTCTCCAAAAGGTCCTCAGTGCTCCCCTCCAGATATTTATAAAATGTGGCTTTCTTTCATATAAACCCTAATAAATCCCTGTAAAATTGGCCATTCCTAACATCATTATCTCTTAACTTTTGTCCTTTGTCCCTGTGTTACTTTTCCCATGTCATGCCTGGCAGTTTCTCAGGGTACTGTGCACTTAACCATGTCTCAAGACAGGACTTTGTCATCTCCCTGTGTACCTTACAACTACATGCCTAATTCTCTAGACTCTTGGAATATCTCAAGTGAAAAGATCCATAAAACTAGGCAGAAAAATAGAGAATTGAAATAATTATGACATTTAAATATTTTTCCATTTATTGCATACTGCTACACTTATCAGAAAAATATTTTGATAGCTCTTAATTTCATTTTCATCTGTGGTAGACAGTGCTTAAATCTTTCTGACTGCACAGCAAAAAATGTTGATGCCACTTTTTACCTATTAGCAAGAAGACATTAAGAGTGATTTTGCAGGACAGCTTTTCATTCAGACTCTAAATGCAAATCTTTTTTTCTGTTCAAAAATGTTTCCAAAGTGTCTCTGCTTTTACAGGGTTGTCATGTTTTTGCTGTAATCCAGTGTTAAATTAGCTCTTCATAACTCTGACTGTGCAGGGCAACCTACGTGATTCATTTCCCCTCACCCCACGCTCAGCCTTGCACTAATCCAAACTTCAGTACTAACTGCTATGTCAGGCTGACAAAAATGTGTCTCTGAAGAATATGACCCAAAATTTACTGTCTTCTGCTTAAGAAAATTTCATGAAGCCAGTAAAATATTGATCCCATTATATCTCATTTCCATCAGTAGCCATATATAACGAACACATGGCACGTTGATTTAAAACTGGAGAAACACCCTCCACTTGTCCTATATATCCTGATTTACATGACAGTAACACCAAAGTACATTATTAGACCATACAGATAAATGTGATATCCCAGTGATAGTACAAAAAGCACATACTTTAGTAACAGTAGGAAAAAGCTGAATACACTGGCTCCCCAAACCTTGTTCTGTCATATCAATGCTGAAGAGTTAATGAACTCAAAATGCCCAAACATCTGTTCAAAAAGACTCAAATGTACAATTAGCAACCTCCCAGAGACTGTACAATCAACAATTTGAAAACTAGAAATCTAACCTTCAAGATCAGCCCAGAAAGGCAAAGGCTTTGAGCTTCTTGACACTGAATTCCCACAAGGACAGACTTGGATTAATGAGTTTACCAGGGCTTGTGGTTTGTTACCTTTCAGCAGCAGTTGTTGAGCCATTAGCTTTCAAAGAATTCCCTGTCATCCCAGCAATCTATAGATGCTGTTCCTTTGACCTTATAAAAACCTGTGTATGCTTATCATCTGATCAAGAAGAGGTGCTGAGCCAGGAGTTTAATGAAGTCCTGTGCTGTCACCTCAATCCAGCATGCAAAGAACCTGAGCTCGAGATATCCCAGACACCTTCACCTTGACATTGGTGCAGACAGCCAGGGATATACATTAATCTCCCTTGCTATTAAAATGGACCTGACATGCCAAAGGTACCAATCACTGTAGTTTTTCTAATGAGCTGGAGCTTTATAAGCAGTAACTTCACAAATGCCTAGTGCTGTCAGATGCAAACAGCAGAAATATTCCACTACCCCAGCAAGCTAATGAAACTGGAATACTGGTCTCCTAGCTGCCTGTTTCCTTCAGCTATCAACAAGCACAAGCTCTTGTGTGACTGAACTGACAAGGCTTTAGCTTTGGCTAAAGCATTAAAACAGAGCTGATCCCCTTGTGGAGTCCTGTACCCTGTTGCAGAAACAGCAAGCCAAGTCTCACAAAGGCTGGTTTTGGCAATGTTTCAACACAAGTAAAAGGTGTTGAACTTGAGGTTGTATAAAAGAGGTCCAGACCTTTGAACAACTCCAAATGTGAGTTCTGTCCAGGTGCCTTGTGCCTGACTGCAAACTTAGAACAAATACCAAAAACCAACAAGTCCTTAACATGAGGAACGTGTAGTTAACAAATGAAAGCTGTCCAGATGGTTACCATCTTCCTACCTGTGCTTTGGCCAATTTGTATCTTTGTGTACAGCTTTGACAGCTATTAAATTATCTTAGTTTTAACACTGGTTTTGGAATGCATTTCATTTTCATACTAAGAGACCCAAATTGCTGCTGTGGGATGGAATCCAAAGCTCATGGAACTCAGCAGACAAAAAAATCCACAGCCTGCCTATGTCTTGGAACAAGTAATTAGTGCTTGAAACTATCCTCTATCTGACCTCATAGCCTTTAACAACAGTGTTACAGTGCTTTTGTTGATTATTTGCATTGCCACGTGTGTGATTTTTCTCTATTTATTGTCTTGGCTTAATGGGACTGAACATGACTGAAAGTGATGTGGAAGGTTTGCTGGTAGGATAGCCTGGTTCAGTCAACTCATCATACCATGCAGTTTGACATCAATATACTGTGGAAATAAATACCTTTGTCAGTGGAGGACAATCACATTTCTGGTCTTTTAGTGCTCCAGAACCTCAGCTGACATACAGTCAGGCAGCACTTTGGTTTGCTCAATGCAGACTAATTCATGCTCCACAGCTACACTGATGTGGAGGTGCCCACTACTAGAAAACCTTTGTTTCCACAGCTGATAAATGCTGCTAATAATAATTAACAGCATTTCCCATGTTATATTGAAATCTACTAATATATTTTATTTTTAGTGCTCCTGTACAACTTTGAAATTGAAAAAGTATTTCCATGTCATGTTGCAGGCTAACAGGGAAAAGTGCCATGCTTCCTTTGCCAAGTGGTGTAAATCAGTACTCTAAGTCACTGGGAAAAGTTGAACTCTGGGTATCTCAGGACAAGCCAGGCTTGGTTTACTTTTCTGTCTAAAATCCATTTCAATCAAAAGCCCTGCTGACAGTAGGACCATTATTCAAGCTGGGAAGAGTCATTTTATGTTGATAAAATTTGATTTCTTTGTCACAGTCTTTCAGACTGCATCTCCACAATGCTTTGCAGTTTTGCACACACACACAAAAAAAAAAAAAAGAAAAAAAAAGAAAAGAAAAGAAAAAGGGTGATTTTAATCCACTGTGGTTATTGCAATTACAAATAGTGTTCACAAAACTGAACAGAATTCATAATTGGCCAGACACATTCTCCCAAGTGTCACACTGTCATTCAGCCACAGCACAGCTGGGAAAAAGAGTGCTGAAGAAGCTAAGCAAAAGAACTGATTTGGGTGATTACAATGAAAATGGTTTCTTATTGCCACACAGCAAAAATTACCCACTTCCTTCTCCTCCTTTTTTTGCTGTGAAGTCATAACATGAAGCATTTAATTCTTACTGAGGAGTCATAGTGTCAAACTGAGACACCCAGGAAGGAGATCTCTCTGCCAGGGTGCTCTCTTGTAGCAAAAAAGGCTAAAAATGACAGCAAAGCCTGTACTCAGGAGTTAGATCCACTTTAGATTCAGATTCACTTCATCTCCAAATAGAATTTCTTTAATGTGCTGTCTTGAACACTTCTTATTTGAGTATTTTTAAACTAACTGCTGATCTTATTAGCATTGCTATTAAATTTTATGAGGCTGGAAGCCATGTCCTATCTCTCATAGATACAGGTGGGATTGGGGTCTGATGGATTTGGATGTCTAGTTTGATCAGGGTTTCCACAGTGAAGCCATGTGTTCAAAGTCACAAAAACACCAGTCCAGCTATTCCCAAGTAGGTGTTGTGGAAACTTCACAGGTAAAAGCAAAAGAACCCCACACCAGCTCTCCAAACATCCAGTGCACATTTCTCTTCTTTAACACTGGAACACATTTTACACATACTCTGGTTTAGTTTTTAGTTGTTGAATTTGCATCAGCAATGGTGGAATTATTAGGTGATCTTCTCAGATGTATTGCTTTTAAGAAGAAGAAGAGAGAAAAATCCCTTTCTGGAGTGCATTTAGTTGAATGTATCCTTCAAGAATATGTGTTAATACATATATAACATGACAAGAATATCTGTATATACACATACATTCCTATATATAATAGTTGAGGATGGGAGAGGAAGGTCAGGATTGAAACTCCCAGTTATGCTGAAGAAGTGTATGGCTGTTCAATTCAGTTTAATACTGATTTGCTAAGTAACTGTACTTGGAAACACACTTCCTACTATCCACAATAACATAACAAAAAAAACTAACCCATCAACATCTCAGCACTGTCAAAGGAGTGTCACTATTACAAGAACATAATTTGTATGAAAGAATATATCCCACCTGAATATCTAGTGTGGGTTTTTTTCAGCTCTTGCTTACTTTTCTGGTTATTAAATCCTGCATAATTTCAACAGCACTAGCTTTTCTGCTGCACTATGTCAGCATTTCCATTGAAAACCTCATTTTAATGGGAATGCTGTTCATCTGCAAAAAGTGTGTTCTAAGCAGAAAACTGGAACATCCAGGATCCAATTCAAGCACACCATCAGTTAAAGGACTATTTGTAGTTTTAAAAAGAGTCACTTACCTATTTTTGAAAACACAAGTGTCAAGAATTTCAGTTTAACTTTTGAAGATTTAAATAAGTCTTGGCTGCAAATCCAAATGGTTGAAATATCTGCTACCAGGGGAAGGAAAGAGCCTGGGGAAAAGAGATACTGAAGACAACTCTGAAATAAGTGGCCATGTGAAGAAGTGGGGAAGGGGGGAGGAAGAATCGAGTAAAAAGAATGAATACAATTGTCTCTGATCCTAAGGTGTGACTGGGAAGTTCCAAATGGGACCCAGGGGTTATATGAAAAGTGATCTTCAAAGGAAGGGCAAACAGGGCTGCTATAAATTATATAAGGTTTGATATGGCAAGTTACAAGGTCTGATAAGGCAATTATCTGGCAAAAATACCAAATCAATCCAGAAAAGGTATTAATACAAAGCATTGGCAGTGTGTTTGAGCAGGATGGTAGGAGGAGACGTGGCTTTCCTCTAATTCTGGCATATAGGATTTTCAGAGACATCATGGCTACTACATTCATCCTACTATCATCTAATGACCAGAGCTGCGACCACCCTAAAAAGAGTGAATATTCCAGCTTTACTTGATGGGTTTAACTCTAATAATTCATGGATATGAGTGTTGAAGATGTCATGAAACTACAAAAGGCCAAAGGAGTTGAAAGCTGAGGCAGCATCTTCCACTGCACCTTGATGTCACTGCATCTGCGTGATGCCGACCCGTGTGGGCTCTGCCTCTGATGATGGAGCCAAGAGCTGCTTCGTGCCCAGAATGTCAATGTTTCAGCTCACATCTCCACACCCCCTCCTTCATACGTGAGTTACAATGCTTCCCAAATATTTTCTTCCCCCCCCCCCCGAGACAGCCGTTAAGAGCACAGCCACCCAAAGAACAAGTGCCATGATTGCAAATTGAGTGGTTGCTTCAGCGTGAACTTTTCTCTCCCATGTCTCCGTTAAGCATCTTTTCCCGGTGATTTGTAGCAGTTGTCGTGTCACCATGCCAACTGATTGGTGAAACGGGGGAAGGGCACACTCAAAGTCATTTCTGAGTTCTGCAATATCTTAGGAAGAAAAGCTAGTGATTATAATGAGCAAAGTAATTCCTCGCCGTGAAAGCTGACTGAGAGCAAATGGAGAAAAGTCAGACTTCCAGCTAAAGGAAACCAGAGTCAGATTATCACCCTACATGAAAAAAAAATTAGGTTGTATTGCTTTGGAGATGAGACCTTCCTCCTGCCCCCTGAGAGCGGCTCCTGGGAAGGACTGAGAATTGGCTATTGTGAGTACTCTTTGTGCCTGTGCTTGTGTGGTGATAAAAGGTACAAGGATTTCAAGTGAATTTCCTTGCTTGTTAAATCTAAGCCTTTCACCCGAGGAAAACGATTAATTTTGTCAGAGGTGTGTGTGTGTGACTGCCTCGATGCAGATGGCAAGTGGGGGCTGAAGAAATAACACGCGAATTCTAATGGTGAAACAGAGCAAGAATCTCCTCAGTGTCTTCATCAAGGTACAGCTATTTCAGAAATGCGATAATGAAAAGAGAAGTTCTTTTCCAAGCAAGAACTATGGTGACAAGATACCCTAAGAGAGCCAAACAAACCCGGGGGAGGACGAGGTAGCATTTAAGCAATGACACAGTCGCTGCATATGCAGCAGTCTCAGCACATTCTCAGTCGTGTAGTCGTTGTTATCCCAGACAATACAGTTAAGTAGTTGCTGCAATGCTATTTAGCAGATGATAATGAAGTAAGGGGAAAGTGTAGGAGAAAGAAGGCAGAAAGATTTTTTTTGTGCCTCCTCACAGGGAAGCTATCAAGCATAGAAACAGGGAAATGATAAACAGAGCACTTGGAGGAAGGCGATTGCTATTAGCTGCTTCTCCACTGTAAATTGGGCACTGGGGAAAATAAGACAGAAGTTCCACTGAAGTGTAGCAGAGAGTAATATTTGCCACCATGTGTCAATGGTGCACTCAGGGAATGCAGAGGAATGAACTGCAAGTGGCACTCCCTAGTTTTAGAAATCCATCTGTAATCACTTTCTAGTGCAGAGAAAATGCGAATAAACAGCAAATGGTGATGAAGGGAAAGGACAATGACCCCCTCATTTCAGCTTCAATCTGTTTTGCTTCCTCACTCTTTTCTGTATTCTTCGTGCAGGGTCTGAAATACTGTGTCCATTTAATTATTTATGTATTTTTTTAACGGACACAAAGGTAATTGGTCATATCAGATTGTAATGCCTGTTGAAAGAATTGCCTTCCCAAATGGATTTTTGCTACATTAAGCCCGTCCTGAATTTTGTATTCACTTTCTAAGTTGAATTTACAGAATAATAAAATAGATATACACACAGAGCATGCAGGTAATGTAAATGTGGTCTGAGGTGGACGTGGCTGAATAGACTTCTCTATGGCCTAGAAGTTACATCTACTTTACTATTTAAGCCAGGAGTATGTAGCTGTGACTAATGCATTGAGTCAGTCTGTAATGACAATTTTAAGGTTTCCCCCTTCCCTTTTTAATGTCAAAATAAAACCAGCAGCATTTTGTCCATTTACATCAAGCTTTGAATTGTCTCTCCTTTACTGTTCAGAAGTTGTTGGATAACTTTAATTCAGGAATTACAAGTCAACAGCTTTCTAAATCCTTCCCTCAAAACAAAGCTGTTGGGAATGCTTCTGAATGCTTTCAAGAATATTCATTGTTCCATGCAAAATGAAATTAGGCAAAGACTACATATCCTCACTTTTCCTTGCTAGCAGGCTTGCTGATTGCCAGGCAGCTTCAGGAGGATATTCTGGCAACACTTCTTAGTTTATCTACTTATGGTACTGCTGAAGAAGATGAGAGAGTAGTGTTGATAAATATTTCTAACAGACTATGGTTCAGATTGCAGTGGAGTTAGGGATTAACTGACCTTTCTGAGTCACCATACCCACACTATGATCTTCAAGCATTTTTAGTTCTGCCTTTTTCCCTTTGATTCTGACCCAGTACAGCTGGCAATAAATATAGATCTCTAAGTTAAACCCCATGATCACTGTGCTTCAAATGGATCTTTCAACTTTCTTGCTAGAGGCCTTGTAACTCTACTGTACACTAGTAATTCACTGGGCAATATTAATAGGAACATCACAGAATAATTTAGGATATGGACACTTTCATTTGGGAATGTGTTTTACTTCATATCAGAAAGCCTTCTTTTCTTTGTCAGACAATTTTCTCTCATTCCCATATATTGCAGATGCATCATCACACAGTCATGGCACACTTGGTAAAATAAGACAGCAAAATACTGTACTTGTTAGCCTATTGAAACCAGACTACATGAATTCTAGTTGCAACTTGCTGTGCCTTGTAATTTATCTAACAAACCTTGTTGATAATGTAGCTTAGGGTAGTGGGACACTGATAAGGTATAAATAACAAAGGAGAATTAATCATCTCTGCAACCTTCAAAGCTGATATATCCAGAGGGGAATTAAAAGGTCATTAGTTGTTCTGTTAAAGTCACTTGAGATTTTGATTGATAAAGTAAAAATTGAATATTTCGATTCTGAAAATTGATTAACAAGCAGCTGTACTATTTTCATCATAGAAAATCAACATGTTGGCTAAAATCAAATTCCTTATATACTTTGGGTAAAGAATATCCTTTAACTGGAGAAAATGGAGCCACATTTGTAATGAATGGGGTACGACTTTGGCTGTTGTCCAATCCTCCATAAATTCGCATAGATCAACAGGAATAGATAAGTAGAGCCAAAACCAATGAAGCTAATTTTACTTGGCTGAAATCAACACCATCTGGATTTCTGGCCTTGGTACCTTTATATTGATCCAGTTCTTTTAGAGTAATTTGGTACCAAATACGTAAGCTCTTTTTTTTCAGATTCATAATTTGAAATGGAAGGCCTGCTCAGATGTCTTCTCCTTTGAGGATTTCAGCTGCTGTAACTTTATTTTCTTGATGGGTGTGAATAATCTTATTTTTGCATGTATACCAGGTAAACTACTATCTGTTTCTTTTCACAGTTTTGGAAAAGAAACGTTTCCATTGAAGTTGTTCCCTCCCCAAAGCCACAGAAACAATTTGAAGTGGGAAGATCAGCATGTTCTTATGGGATTAAGTTCTGTTGTGTATCACTTATGTTAATCCAGTCAAAGAAGATTCATGTAGTTATCACAGTTAACTGACACTCTGGGTATGGTGTCAAGTAAATAGGAATTAATTATCCGCAGTACAAAATACAAGCAAAATATTTTCTCACTACATTCAAATACTAAATAAACTAAAAAGAAAAAATAAATAATTCTAGTGATGGACATGCTGTGAACCAAAAAATTCAAACTGATCAGACGTTGATTATGAATACTTTACTCCATTAGGGTTTTAAGATCAGAAAAAATGCCATTTAAAAATCTTTGTGTCTTGTGGATTTATTTTCTGACCGTCTCTTCATTTACTTCAGTGGGTTTTCTATTGAGCTCTCATAGAATAGACTTACAGGAGACATCATTAAACTCAGGGTCCATTTTACCATTTGCTTCTATATTTTTAGGACTTGATATGAAAAATACTTTGCATCTGCTAACATCTTTCCTCTGTTAAGATCTCTAAACAAAGTAAATCAGATGCTTTATTCTCATGGGATTTTCATATTTTCTGAAAGGTTTTGGTATTAAATTTACTTATAGGGACAGAAGGATTATCCCCAGAGCTCACTAATGGAATTATTTGTGCTTAATGTAGGTGTTTTAGTGTACATCTCTTACATATCCTATATAAAACCTAAATATACTTATTTATACCAACTGCAATTGAATAAATAGGCACTTCCAGATTCACACTCCTTCAGTGACTGCTGTTTGTTCTGTTCTGAACCAAAATGTTTCAGCTGCTGACATTTCATCAGGGTTGGCTAACTTTGCCTTTGCATGTCATTATAGAGAGTCACAGCCACATGTTTACAGCATCAGAGGGTCTGGAACCCTAAGGCTCCAAATAATCTTGCACACTATCAATGTCCCAAAGCCTGTTTATTAGACACTGAATAAGCCCAGAAAGTTGTCTGTCTTTGATGTGAGGATAAACACCAACTTCTGTCTCATTATTGAGGACACCTCCTGGTGCTAAGCCTCCAGTGGCTCATGGATAATTTGCATGCCTACAGCAGGTGCACAACAAATGTTTTTCCCTCCTCATTCCCCAGCCATTTTTGAACTGCTTCACGCTATTCTTTGTTTACTTCATTAGTTGTGCTTCCAAACTTCTATTTAGAATATTACTGGTTTATTTGAGCTATTGAAAGTATTTTGATGGCTCATCCTTGTAAAGATGCCCCAGGGAGAAGTTAGATATTCAAATATCTAGGTATAGATAAAGAGGAAGATGAGCGTTTGCAATTTTTTTTTTATACCTATTTTTGATCATCTTTAATCAATTAAGTCAAAGCCCAGGTGGGAGATGGGAAAGAGAAAGAGAATTACAAACACTTTGCATATTTAGTCCTTACTGAGGCAGATGCTGAATTTAGAAGCTCAGATTCTACCTTAAACTAAAGTTATACCATCTTTAAATTTAATGTTAGATTGATCTCTTTCAGGCTAGCACAGTTATTCTAGATTTTTGCAGAATCCACTGTTTCCATCTTTTATTTGGGGTTTATTTTAGGTTCTTTTAAATGCTTAGGATTTCCAGAGGGGATTATTTCCATAGAATGTCTTTATTCTTTGATTTCTCTTGATTAAGGCAAGATATGGGCAAATTAACTCCCATTGGGTAAAAGTGTTTGTTGGTTTATGATCTTTAGTGTGGCTCTGCAGAGTGTTTCTGGTTTTTACTGTTACTCACTTTTGTATGTGTAAGATATAGATAGAGAAACTAAAGTTATCACAGAAGGCCTTAAAATATCCAACAATTTTTTCCTTTTCAATAAACTTGTCACAGGAGTGTTCCAAGTTTGGGTATGTTTGGATGACAAGTACAACATGCCAAACTTTGACATGTTCTGAGGTAAAAGACCTGCTGCAATAAAGGGTAGGTAGAAACCAAAAGGGTTTTGACAGCAAAGAGTTGTACCATTGGCTTTGAAGGATTCATTTTTGTTTGGGATGGTTTAACTACAACAGATACAGCTGCAGTTTAAAATGATGGTTTGTACAATGGCAAAAATATACCAAAATCAAGTATGCCTTCTCATCTCAACTCTGATACCTTTGCTGCTGCCAACAAGGTGACTGACAGATTGATGCAAAGATGTTGAAACCAACCAGACAATCCACCCATTCCCATTTTCACCTTCCCAATAGTGTTTGTGGAAGTGACATAGCCTATTTGCCTGTGAAACTAAATACACAAGGGCAAACAGAACCTTCCCACTAACTTCCACAAAGTTCAGAGTATCCCCATCCTTATTTAAAATTCCTTCTTGTAGGAAGAATGCGATGTTAGAAGAGGCATTTCAAATCCCTTCCTAAGCATCATTTTTGTTTCTTCACCCTGTGAGTGATTCCCCTCACCCCAAAACATATGGTTATTTAAAACCAGCCCTTGCCCAAGCATAACCCTCTTTAAGTGCACTGGGGAAATTCATAATTCCTCCCTCCTGGCTTGAGCCATGAATCTCTCAACAGATTAGTTCTGTACCTAGCTGTGATTGTCTTCTAATCAGAGCAAAATTATTAGCTCTATTCTTGCTGGTCCCCAGACAGAGGTTTTGGGTCACTCAATACTTTGCCATTCCCATAACATGAAAGTGCATTTTGCAGTGTAATTAGGGTGAAGATTATGGAACATCCACCTGTGGACTATTTCTCAAGATAATAAAGAATGACTGTGACTGGCTGGAAAGAGAAGAAAAACACTGGTAACCCCAAGTTTGCTTTCAAGGCAGTGAGATATAAAATCACACCATCTTCCATTCTAGAGAATAGAGAGGAAAAAAAAAAAAAGGAGGGAGGAGCAGGTTCCTCTGCAAATATTCCTGATTTTCATTTACTAGGTTATGTTCTTCTTGAGCAGCTTCTTCTAAAGCCCCACTGTTCTCATATTGAAGTAAGGCATTAATTATATTCCCAGCGTAGACATTTCTGATTGCAGAGTGGCACAGAATTGTGCTTTGAATAATATTTTACAAATAGAACTATTATGACTTCTGTGTGCAAGGAATACATGTCTCAATACCTTTTATTTTCATTGTGGGAAAACTGAGGCTCAAAGAGGTTATTCTCTATGTTTAAAGAAGAGCAATTTGCAATGGCTGCATGACTGAGTTAAGATACATTTTGGTATTAAAATCCCTAAATCTAAATCTCCTTCCCAAACACCATAAGGTCAGGTGCATACTGATTAGTCACGTAATTTGTATCCCAGAATACTTGCTAGAAAATGAACATATTTATTCTGCTACTGAGTGAAGGTACAAGGATCTCAGAAACCTAAGAGAATGTTTAGTCACCCATGAAAATAAGATCTCTTACAAATCTGAGTTTCAATGCCAGGTCTTGTCCACTACAAAAAAACCCCACAAAACAAACACTTGCATCCCAGTTGTGGCTGTGCAAACACGGTAGAAAAATATTTGGATAGCAAAAATCTGTAGATTATTTAAGAGAAATAGATTCTTAACATCTCAGTTACACCTGAGATACCTGAAGCAGAACGTTCTGTAAACTTTAGCACATCTATTGTGCTTGAGCATTTCATCTTCTGCAGCTCCCTTGGAGGCTTTGTAAATGTTCAATGACAGCTCTATCCCCTGTATCCAGTGGGATGGCAATCCCATGAAGGGATCAGTTATCACAGCCCACCCAAACAGGCTGAAACTGCTGTGCTGGTGAAAAGAGAGCAGTGGAAAGGAGTGGGCCCTTCACGTGGCTCTTGCCTCTGCTTAGCCAGGCTCTGCTCTCTCTTTTGTTCTTCACTGGCAGGCACGTTTCAATTATGTCAATGTCTTGACTGGAAGAGCTATTTGTCACCCTATCTCCAGCTGTCAGGGTAGCTATCATCTCTGAGTTACAGGAGCATTTCAATTCCTGACTGTGCCACTGAAGGAGCAGGAGTTTATTAAAGACCCACAGCTCTTCTCCAGAAAGTCTGAAAAGAGAGTTTCTTAATATTTTCCTCCAGTTTTAAAGAGATGTCCTTTTTGCTGTTTTCCTCCCCACTGAGGACATCACCTTCTAAAGAATCACCTGTTCTCAGAGCCTGAAAAATATATGAAATATATATATATTAAACATATCTGAAGTAATCCTTGTATTTTTTTTAATAACAATTTACTTTTTCTGATTTAGATTTTATGATGGGTATAATCACGAGTTGTCAAGGCAGCACTGTAGTTTGCAGTAGTGATGAAAAAAAAATGAGTACTTCACATGCTCATGCTCCAATCTAGAGTGAAAGAAAATGGACTAGAAGAATGCAACATGACCCACGTAAGAGCCAAAGAAGCAAAACACTTCATGAAAATTAGGTTTTTTGCTGCGAAGTTTCCCTCAAAACAACTGTTTTCTAAGGCCATGTGTGAAGGACTACACCTATATCTGCTGCTGTAGACAGGACAAACTTCTCTTTCTGTGACTTCAAAGAAACAATTTCGTTGTTTTCAGAGATGAGTGACAAGTTTTCTTTCTGACTATTGCTATATAGGAATATATTTCTTTTTTTCTGTCCTCTTCCTGGGTCTAAGATGACATGATAACTCAATTATCTAAAAATAGGCCTAGAGTCTCAATAATAATAACAATAACAACAACAACAATAATAATAATAATAATAAAAAATATGCATATATATGCTTTTTCTTATTATTAACCCCACGAGGATAAAGATTACATTACATTACTTTTCATTACACAACTTATGTGTAATTACAATGACATTGGCGTCTCTGAGCCAAAATTCATCAGGTTTGGCAAAATATTAAATCTGAAAAAAATTTTAGCCGATTAAAAAATGATCTTGAAATATTTTTAATATGACAAAACCAAACCACTTTATGGAAGTATAGTAAGTCTGAAATACTGAGAGGCAGCTGGTAAATGTTTGATATTTTCAGTGAAAACAATGTTCTTGACTGCAAAGCTCTAGACTGCAACTCCTGACACTCCAGAACAATGCTCCCTGCCTCCTGCAACATCCACTGCACAATCACTCCTTGATGAAATTATAATTAGCACTTTAGAATGTCTCTCATTTAACTTGCAGCAAATCCTCAGCCTTCATAAAATGTAATGAATCCCAATTCTTCTGCTGACAGTTCCTTGTTTTCCTTCAGTGATCACGTTTCCAGGATAGTTTTTAGGAACTAGTGTGTGGGGACAACACAATAATTGCTGCTGGCATTAATTTGTGTACTGGGGACCACCAACAGCTGGGAAATCTTTGCCATCAGAGCAGGGAATCAGAGCTGGGTGATGGATGTCAGCAGGATTGATTGACAGCGTGAGTCAGCATGATATTTTTCCTCAGCTTTACAGGGCTGGGTTTGCAGCAAATCAAGGCTGAGCCAGATCTCTTGTTCAGCCTTCTTTGCCCCAAGTAAAACTTGTCTTGACTAGCTGAGCAATTTTTCACCTCCTCTCTCTGAAAAACATTAAATATTGGAAGCAGTGTCCTCCAGAAGCTTGGACTTTCTTGGAAAAAGAAAACATCCAACCTTTGCTAATAAGGAGTTGCTTTTACTTTTTAATCTCCTTGTTTTCAAAAGGATTCTAACAGATTTTCTGTTTATTTGTTTGCTTTGTATCTTTCTTTCGGGGCACTACTGTCATTGGGGTCTTATAAAACTCTGGAAACTAACAAAGCTATTTTGTTGTCATACATAAAATGTTCTTGTTTTAAGTAAGAATTTGCTGTGCTTATAGTGAAATTCCAAGCAGATTTAGATGTTTTTTTGTTTTTGTTTGTGTATGTGTGTGGTTTTGGGTTTTTTAAAAAATCTATTCTGTTTCACTGTATTTCTACTTGCTTAATTATTTATTTTGTATGTATTTTTTCTTTCTTTAAGCACAGTACCTTGCTTTTTATCACCTTCCATCTATCTTTTCCACTTTAAACCACTTCTCTGGTTTCTATAAATCTTCAGAAACACTTCTCATAGCCCTCAGCTTAGTATCGTCTGCATATTTTATAAATACACTTTCTATCATCCTATTCAGTGATAAAAATTTTAAAAAGGCCTAGGTTCAGGATAATTTCTGTAGGATCCCACATATAAAAGCCTTCTAACTTGATGATATTCCACTAACAATGTATCTTTTGAAAGGTCCTACTCCTACACTCAGACAAATGACTGTAATCACTTTTCCTGTGGAAAGATACACAAAAACTTCATAATTTATTGGGGCTGGAGATGGATCAAACTGCAGCATGAAAGACTTCTAGCTGATGCATAGCACATCGTTTTTGCACTTCATGATGATTACTGGTGCTCCAGAGCTTCCATAGCAAAGGAGAACATTGTGGAAACCTGCAGTTTGGTCTTAAATTATATGCAAAAATTTATTCTCTATTTATGTTGTAAAAGTGCCATTTATCTATACAGAAGACTACAAAAATTCAGCTACAAAACCCAAATGTGCATGTTTCCCAAGTTTTATGATATATATTTTCCTCTCAGAACCCAAAGTATACTAAACTATTAACCAGAGAGAGAGAGAGAAAAAAAACAGATTAAAAATTACTATGTATATGAAAAGCATTTGATTTATAACTACTTTAAATACTTTCACCTTTTAAACCCTTAACTTGATTCAGTAGATTAACTTCAGTATGACATGGATGTAAAGATGTGGAGGATATTTTTTTCCTGTAACTTCCTTCCATTTCAGTAATTACAATAATTTGCACATGATGCAGCTCTACCATACAGGAGCAACAGTTACAACAAAATCAAGCATTTTATTTATAAAAAAAAATAAAAAAGAAAAAAAGGCTTGGATTACTGTGACACTTTTTTATTTCAGTTTCAAGTAAAAAATCAGAGACAGAATAAAATCACCTGCTGTCCCAATTAGCATTTAAATAGCCTTCATTTGGCAGTGAATTTTGTGATCTTGTTTAGGTTCAAGAGGTGAAGAAAGTGTTTGTTCCTATCTGTGCAGCTGCTGCTGGGTCAAGTTCCTCCTGAAAGGATGCAAGGATTCATGGTTATGTCAGAGTTGCTGGATACAACAGTGTTTCCTAATTCTTCACGTCGAGGGCATTATTTGGTGTCATCCACATTCAGCCCAGGATCCATGAATTCTTCCTGTGCCTTAATTTCCTTGGGAAAAAACAACAAACGTGTGACTGCCAGATTTCTATGTCAGTTTGCAGTTGTCACAGCAAGAATGATAGCTCAGTGAGGAGCCTTCATCAGTGCAAGATTGTCCCCAAAGAGGTGACAGTGTACTGGCTCCACATACCATGTCTTCTGATATCTGGGAGCACCTGTGAGGAAACACAGTGCTCTTGGAGCTCTGTGAGGCTGGTGAAACACTGGCACAGGTGGCCCAGAGAGGTGGTAGATGCCCCCTTCTTGGAAGTGCTAAAGTCCATGTTGGATGGAGCTTTGAGCAACCTGCTTTAGTGGGAGGTGTCCCTGCCCTTGGCAGGGGGTTGGAACTGGATGGTCATCAAGGTCCCTTCCAACCCAAACCAGTCTGTGATTCTCTGTATAAACCACTGGATGATATTTAACACCTAATTTTGATTTATGAGAAGCAGCACACACTGTGAAGGTGCACTGCTATTTGCAAGTCTGGCATGTCCTACAATAGGATGGAAAACATTCTGGCCAATAATGGCTAAGGTTAAATTTACTGTGGCCAAAACAGAATCCCCAGTAATTGTCCAGCATTGCTCCTTACACAAAGAAGTTGGCCACAAACACCATCATGTTTGCTGGGCATATGGCTTGGTAATCCAGTTAATCTTGGCTCTGTTTCTAGATCTGCACAACCATGTTGCATTCTGTTTTCTTCCAAAGCAACATTTCTAGGAAAATACTGTAATGTTAATGTAAAGAAGAAGAGAAGAGAAGAGAAGAAAGAGAAGAGAAGAGAAGAGAAGAGAAGAGAAGAGAGAGAAGAGAAGAGAAGAGAAGAGAAGAGAAGAGAAGAGAAG
>JANHGL010009978.1:39121-122515 GCA_024611195.1 Ceyx melanurus | reverse complement strand
GGGTTTTGTTTGTTTGTGGGTTTTTTTGTTTTTTTTTTTTTTTTTATTTTTATTTTATTTTATTTTATTTATTTAAAACAACATTGCTGATGCCTTTTATAGCAAAGCATCTTCTCTGGAGGCCAGAATTTGAGACGCATGAGAGGCTTCTTACGCTGGTGGTATAGGAGGTTGGGCATCCCTGTTCCAGTGAAACAAAATCTGCCGGGCTGAAGCCAAAGTACACACTACCCAAGCCACAAGTCTGTGTCAATATAAAAACCTCTCTTTTTTGCAAACCCCAGAATGGAATTTTATTAGGTCTAAACTACCTGTGTGAAATCCAACCACCATCTCATCAGGAAGTCTCAGAAATTAATCTTTTCTTCTCAGCAAGTGGAAGAGTTGATGTTTTACTTGGCAGTCAGGTCTGTCTCAGAAACATGTATTAGGAAGACCACAGCTGGATAGAGGTGAAAAGGTGCATTTTCAGAGGAGATCCTATTTAGTATGTGTAGCAAGGACAAAATTCATTTAATCAACACAGAAAATAAAGGTATCTTCCAGTTTTCAAGAAATTAAAGGTTTAATACAACAGCAATTTTCAATCTAGTTACTCGTGAAACACTGTGTTGATGCACAAGTGGTCTCAAATTCAGACCCAAAGAGACAAACGTTCCTGTGCATCTTAGATTCTGAAATCCTGATTTACCAGAGGATGACTATCCAAGGTGATCAATTCTAACAATACTTTTGCACAGGGGTAAAATAAAAAAGCCACCACCACAACAAAACAAACAAACCCAACCAAACCAACCAACCACCACACAAAAGTGTACATCTTCCAGCCGAAGTCAACATAAAGTTGACAGTTCAAACTATTTCCAGCACCTCGGCCCAGTCAAGGTATTGCTTTCTGAGGACATTTGTGTCCCTGCCCAGGAGAGAGAGGAAGGTACAAAATTGGGCTGTTGGGGAAAATGCATCAGAGTTGGCAAGTAAATCACTTCTTGAATAGAAATAAATAAACCTCCTCAATACCACATAGGCAGACATTAAGCTATACATGTTTCTCAGCAAGAGAGAAAGGGGTTTGTGAGTACAGACAGAGCTCAACACCACCCAGGGCAGCTTCTCAGCTTTTTTTTTTTTTAGTTCTTGCTCAAAGCATACACTAAAATATAATAGCAATTAAAAAAAAAAATCAACCAAAAAAACCAAAAACTAGAGAGATCAGTAAGTTATTTACTCCCTGGGTTAGAAACTGGCTGTTAAAATACATGTTTGCCTCATTTCAGGGCATGGAAAGTTTCTCATTTTAAAAGGAATTAATCTGTTTACCACAGACTGTATTAATTAGGGTTTACTGCATAACTGTATTCTGTGCTAGAAAAACAACACCACATATTTATCAAATTTTAGCCATGATTATTGTGTTTTATTGTTTCATAAACTTTGAAAATGTCATGTCATGATCTATTTCATCTCAGACTTTCCTTTCCATCTAGAAACCATTACATATGCTCAGAGGAGAAGCCAACCCAGCTGCACATGTACGTACTACAGGATTCTGTTTGCAATGAAAATTATCTGCAATTGATTCTCATGGAGACCAATCTTCACAGGCATTCTGTGAAGCCAGAGCTAAATGACAAACACCATTTGTTAAAAAAAAAAAAGCAACCAAAAAAAAAAACAAAAAACAACCAAAAAACCCCCAAAAAACAAACCCATACATTTTCCTGCAGGCAGAAGGAAAAAAAAAAAAAGACAAAATAAAAAGGGGGGGGGGAATACAATTAGTGCACTAAGAGCAATTCCAAGCAAATGGAAATCTGAGAGAGCAGCAAAACACCAGAGATGCCTCCTTGCCATCTCCGATGTTTGAACTCTGTGGAAAAGCCCAGAAATCCACAAAACACACCCCACATTTTTGAGACATTTAACCAGCTCCAAAGGAGTACTGCATGGTATAGAGCAGAGACAGTCAAGCCAAATAGAGTTGCTAGTTCTTCTACCTCCCTAAACAGCAATGTGCTCAACAAAGGGGATAAGAGGAACTCCTGGACACCAGAAGGACAGTGGAGAACACCATAAGCAGGCCACTGATGCCACCAGAGTTCTGAAAACTCTATTTTATCCCTGCTTTCCCTCTGCTACAGCAGCACTAGGCTCCCATGAGGTTTCTTTACTCATGATCCTCTCAACTTCAGCAGTGTCCATTTCACACACCAATCCTCCTCTCCCATTTATTCCTACATTTGCCTTCCCACTTGGGAATTTCATTTACAGCCTCTTTGTGGTCCCTCTGTACTCACCAAACCCTCTCCAGTGGATTTAATTCATTCATTAGTTCAAACTCAGTATGGTATGGGGAAAATGCCCAGGTGGGGCTTGAATTTATCAGCCCAACTACAAGGTTACATGTTCTCCATCTTTCCTTAATGGTTTTCCTGCCTCCCTTGGAACAGGGGAAAATATTGTGTCTCTCTAACCCACCAGGGTCAGGAGTTGCCATCCCATAAAGTTTTCAATGTCAAAAGCATCCAGCAGAGAAACTGTTAAAATCCATCCATTAATTGCATTAAAACTCTAATTTTTGCCTTGCATAGTCCCTTACCAGGGGAGAGTTCCCCCATGCACACCCAGAGCCAGGACCCTGCTTTTGGGGAAGAAACAAGCCATGTGAGCTCCCTCCACCTCCTCAAACATGCTCCAGACACAGGGAGGATAGTTCCAGGGCTGGGCTGGCTCCTCTCAAGGAGCTTGTCCATTGGAAAAGTTGCACTCGAAAGAGTCCCCAAAACCTACATAATTGATTTTATGCATATTCTGTAGATTTTATGCATATTTCCTATCTTTCCTGGCAGCAGAGTAGATACAAAAGGAATCAGGTCCAATTATTACTTGCTAAACAGATGGAAAAAGTCTCTGTCCCCTGCAAGAAAGTACCACTGAATAAAATTCAAAGCAGCCACACTAAAATTGAAACATCTCAGCCAGTTTTAAGCACCAATGACTGGATGTCTGCCACTCTCTGACCTTACAAAAACCAAACAAATGTCAAAAGCTTCCTATTTCCAGCACCAAATACGCTACGTTCAAGAAAAAGTACCTCCATCACATCTCCTCCACACTTGCAACACTTTTATCCTGCATTTTATAAAGCCTGGAGATTTCAATATTAGCTGATAAATTCTGAAACAATAAGATTTACAAGTGCAAGAAACACTTCTTTTTGCCCCTTTTAAACCTCTTTGAAAGAGTTTGCTGGGATTTCTGCCAAGATCTGGTGGAAAGTTTTCACATCTGGGCCGTACAATTAAAATGTCAAAGCCAGAGATTATTTAGTGTATTAAGATGAAATCTATAGAAAAGCCACATATTTTTAAGAGTCATTCTTTGCCAAATTATGCCAAGACTATCTCCTCATTCAGTGTTAGCCAATATTTCATATACTGACTATTACAACTACAAGGATCTAGACAGTTTTTAAACTTTCTGACACTTTGCCCACCCTAGGTTTCTTTCTCCTGCCCCACCAGCAGCAATGCCTAGAACATCCCTCAGCACTATGTGCACCAGTGCTGAACCTACCACAAGAGAAGATGGGAAAATAAAACAGTGTTATCGAGATAATGCTAACATCACTAGAACTCTGTTTCTCCAACTCTCCATAACCATTTAAAAAACTCAGTTATTGCCATGAAAAAAACTGGGGGCTCATGGTTTTCACAAGCTCTTCCATGCTGCCATGAGCTGCAGAGGAATGGGGCAACTCAGTGTTGAGACAACAGAAGCGACACTGTTCCTGCTTCTCTGACATCACTCAAACTGTGAGTCCAAAGCCACACAGAAAGCAAAAGCAACAAGTGTCCTAAAGGACAGTGTGTTCATTTGGGTTTTCTGTCTGTGTGTACCTGGGGTAGGGGATTGAAGAATTCAAGCTTAAAGGTTCCTTTATATCAGTGTTTGAAAAAACACTTCAATATTTTCAGATAAAATTCTCATACAGTAATTCTGAAGTTGTTTGGAAGCAACAACAAAAAAAAATACAGCACAGTTTTTACCAAAATGCAATTTATTTCCTCTTGAAATTGTCATACAACAGTGATGCCTGCATGGCTGTACGGAGACACAGCAGATATTGAGTGGAGCCCTCCTGCCCCCCATGAGAGGGACCAGCCCATTTTCCTAAAGAAGATTCACAGTCTGCCTTGTTCTTATCCTCATCACATAGCCACCACACCATGGGCTCCCCAGCACACATTCCTGTGATCCAAATTAAACCCAAATAATTTAAAATACAGATATATTCATTTTTCATTGATGGGACTATTCAATCCTGCATTTCATTTTTCCTGGTACTTTGCTTCAAGCTGTGCAAATAACCACGAGTTTCATTAAGCCAGAATAAAGCCCAGATCTGGATCACAGGGCCCTGGCTGAGAACTAGAACTAATGGCTTTGCAATCTGATAATGTGAACCAGAATGAGGAGGAAATTATTTTGGCAGGAGAGAGCAGAACTGGAACCAAAAGGTCAATCTATTTAAGGAGTGGTACCACAACATTACAGAATATATAGTTAAACTGCCTGCAGGAAATGTGATCACCTTCTGGGTGATCTGTTCAACAAGAGACACTGCAACAATTGGATAAATCAATGCATACACAAGCCTCATAAAAATCTCTACATCCTAATAAAAACCTTTCAAACCTAATAATAAATATATCTGTTAATGATAAACAGAGCAAATACTGACCAACAAAAGCTAGAACTGGGACCTATTTCAACCCAAGGATTTAAAGTTATATTCCCATTAGGAGCTACTTTAAAATTAAGATTACTTTTTTTCACACAGCAGAAAGACCTGGGATTAACTCAGTGTAAAGTAAGGCAAGGGTTCAGTGAGCATGGGCTGCACCAACAGCTATTGGAGAAGGATGGATAAGCTTGCTAAATGTCCTTAAGCAACTCTGAAAAAATAAATATTCCTGTCTAATTTAATCACTATGGTTCCCTCCTGCTCTTTTTGAGAGGGGATTCAAGAAAGAGCAACAGGTACAACACAGCATTTAGCAAGGGAGAGGTTCCCTTTCACACTCAGGTAGTTTGTATGTGATCTTTGGGGAGAAAGATGACTGCGGGCTGTACTTCAAAGTCCCATCTTACCCAATGTGAAAGATATTTACCATAGAGACTTGTCTCCTTTTGTTTTTAATTATTCATATGCAAATCTGTTTGTGGAGGGTGGGAAGACCACGAAGGAAATGACATGTCAAGATACATAAACTGGTAAGGAAGACAAGCAAACCAAAGACATCTCCTCCAACCAAAAATATCTGCAAGCCAACAACTTCACTTTGCTATTCACAATTTCAGATGGATTATTTATAGATGAGAGCTGAAGAGTCGCATGTGAAATTAGACATTTAAATGATAACACATTAGTAATGTTCAAACATCTAGGCTGATTCCTAAAAAAAAAAAAAAGAAAAAAAAGAAAAAAAAAAAGTCACAGACAGTGAAACATGTTCATCTCTGGTGTATTTTTACCTAGATGAGCTAGAAGCAGCAGATTTTGGCTGCACCTCTGCAGCCATTGGGAGCTGCGTGCGTGCGATGCTTGGCACTGGAAAGCTTCAGCTCAGCCCCATTTTGTACCACTTATGGCTCCAAACAGCAAACCAATTTGAGTTGCTAAAAAAACCCCATGTTTTTTAAGAGGAAAAAAATCATCCAGCATCATTTACCTCTCAAAACTACCAGGAAGAACCCTTTCCCTACAACAGTCCAACAGAGGTGTTCAAAACACAGACCTCCCATTTCTCCTCTCTGGAAATGACAGCCCCGATTAAGACTTGGCTGCACAAGCCCAGTGGAGTGAAACAAAAACATTTCACAGCCCACAGCATTCCTGGCTCCCCGTCAAAACGCTTGCAGCCAAGGAGAGGGAAATCAAACCCTCCAGTCCTGTGCTGAGCCTATGTCCCTTCATCTTCCTCATTCCAGCTTTTGCACTTCAAGCTATCAGGTAAGTACAAATTGCCTTTAACAGGAGTTATTATTCAACATCTCAGGTGCTAATGGCTGTATCATATTTCAGCTGGCCCTAAGCATTAGGCTATTCCTTACTCCTTGGCAATGATACAGCCCCAAGAAGAAGACATTAAACCCTGGCTTAAACCTGGGGCCCCATTTTACATTAAGACAGGCTATTGCTAACATCCACCAAGCACTGATATTTAAGAGCAGACAGTTTGGCAGTGACCACGCAGAAGCTGGCACCCATCATCAGTGACCCCTTCATCCACCAGCCCCCCCAACAGCAGGGAGCTTGTGCTTCATCCATGTGGATGAGCAGCAGAATAGCAATTAGCAGTTACTGCCAATCATGGGGCAAGATCATGGGTCTCGATTTTATTTTTTTTTAAGGGTTTTTCTCCACCCTTTCCTTTGTCCTCTGTAACACCCACTGCAGACAGTACTTCCTTCATCCATAAAGGTTTGTCTGACCCCGCTCTGCCCCAATATAGACACTCTATTAAAAAAAAAAAAGCCAAAGACAATAGAGCAGTCACATAACTGAGCTGGAAAGGCCACCACACAGACAGAAGCCAGTTATTGTTAGTACTAACCTTCCCCCACTGCCTAAAAAAACCTCTTAATCTCCAGGAGTCACCTTTTTGGAACAACAAACCAGTCCTTCCATCTGCCATTCTTACACAAACCCCACATTGCTGTTTCACCAGGGCCAATAGCCAGACTCGGCTCTGGCTCTCTCCCAGGCCTCAACTTCCACTGAACAAAATGGAAGCCTGGCATAGAGGATTCAGGGAGAAACCATCTCAACAATGTTTCCTGACTACTCAGACAGCTCTTCTTTTACAAATAAACCAGATAGGTTACAAGTGGTAGCTCACAAGGACCTTCAGTGAACACAGGGACCTTCGGTGAAACCACTTGCTCAGGAAGATAGAGGAATTCACACAGATTCTGCAGCTATTCCAGAGTAAAAGCAAGACATTTCACAAGCAAAGCAAGAAAAACAAGCCCAGCCAGTAGGGTGAAGATTCCTCAGAAGCATCCCATGGTTTAACATCTTGAAGTTGGGACATTTCACCCTACTACCAAAAATTTCTCTTTGAGGTGCACATTTGTTAGCCATTTTACACAGTCACAAGTCACAGCGCAGTCTGCAACAAGTGGGCAGCCAGCTCCACAGGGGAAAACTTAAACTTCAAAATAATATGCTTGTGCCTCCAGTTAGTCCAAAAGTCCCTCTGGGACACCCTATCAACTCCTACAATAAAAAAGGCATAGAGAACCTTGCTATAGTCTCACACCTCTAACATAACAAATAAAGAGGATTTCTCCAGATGGCCCCAGGTAGCTCTAGCAGCTACCCACGGAGGAGGCCTTATCTGAGCTTCCCAGACTGAAAGGCAAATAGCACAAGCATGCACAAACTGCCCCTTTGAAGCACCTTCCCAAGAACAGACAAGCAACTAATGACACAAGACTCACCACAAGCTGGGAGAGCAAAGAGTTGCATTCCAGCTGCCTGGAAACCATCAGTCTGGAGCCCCTGCTGCACTACTAAAAGCCCCTGAAGGCCTCAGCATATCAACATGAGACCTCACAGGAGCCCACTAAGCCTGGGCTTTGCCACAGGAAGAGGAAGGGCCTCAGCTACACCTGGGATGAGGGTGGTGCAGCAGGAGCAGCAGCTGTGCGTGATTACCAGCAAAGCAGGTGGCAGCACCATTCTTTCCCCAGCAGTGAGGAAACTGCCCCTGAGGTCACCCCAATGGCAGCACTGGTGCAGACCCTGTTGGGCTCAGCCATGCCCCTGCTCTGGGCTGAGCAGACCACCAGTGGTGGTGGGATGTTCTGGGGTCCCATGCACCCAGCCTCCATGCCCTACTCTTCTCCCCTGGGAGGGCTTGCCCAGGCCTTGCGCAGCAAGGAGCCCCTGAAACCTAAGCAAGTGGCTTGGCAGACAGAAAAATGGGCCTTGTTTGGGGTCTGCAACAACATGGGGATCTTGGGAAGCTTCCAGATCCACCTAAAGAGCCTAATTGTGGGACCAAAGTGGCTTCAAAGCTGGTGGGGGAACAAACTACAGAGTTGCACCTGCAACAAACAGATTGTGGGAGATTAGATTGGCCCTGGTAGAGTTAGATAATGGTTGGACTCACTGGGCCTAAAGATCTTTTCCAACAGTAGCAATTCTGTGGCAGCACTATCACCTTAGCGGGCTGTGTGTGCAAGGAGAAAAAAAACCCAAAACATGCCTCAAGAAATGCTCCCTCCTGCAAGAAAAGGGGGAGCAGCCCAGTTACCTATTCTCTTCCCTTCCCTGAGATATTCACAGGAGGAAGAGAATGCTCTGATGTCCCTCTTGACTCCTTAGGAAGAGAAGCAGGAGCCAATTTTGGAATTCTTGGGGGCTGGAGGAACATAAGAAAGGGATGAGTGAAGAATCTGACAATGCAGGCTCAGTGCTGTGGTTTGCAGCCTTCAGACAGTGGCTCTTGAGCTGCAGCTGAGGTGAGTAGGGCCTCACCCCAGTCTCTCCAGGGTCACAGACCCAAGTCCCTACTTTAACAAAACACAGACTCCCCTTCTCAGCTTTTTTGGGGGAAGGGGTTGGGTGTGTGTATGGAGGGAGTGGGGGTGTAAAAGCAGAGAAGCCTGGATTTTATCAAAGGCCTGAATGTGTCTTTGTGTCGCTATAACCAAGGGGAACCAAAGCAGGGGGGTGATTGTGCCGCTGCTCCTCCAGATACTCGCAGACTTCATGTGTCTGATCATCTCCAGCACGGCCATCTGCCCCCAGCTCCAGGGCATGACCAAGCACCCGGGGATGCTCTGAGGCACTGATGCACTCTGACCTTACGTCTGAATGAAGAAATAATTTAAATACTGTGAATCTTTTCACTCTGAAAATGAAATGCAGTTCTTCAAAGTCTGGCTTAATTTCACATTAAAGCAACCCTCAAGGAGCTAAAATACAGTGCTTTTACCCTTGAAGCCAAAGTAGTCTTCATAAGCTGCAAAGTCAGAGTTTAACACCCCTGCTTGAGGAATGTAACCGTCTCTTTGGAATGGAAATAAGACTTTTATACAGTTCTAATCTACAAAACAGATAGATCAAAAAAATTAGTAAAACAAGAAAATTCACCAGAAAAGCAAAACACATGCAGCTTCTGGCCAGGGTCGGGGCATCTCTACTTCACACTGCACTCCAGCATGGGACTGACAGGTGTCCAGGCAGGGCAGGAGCAGATCTACATGCAGCAGTCACCCCAATAACGAGTGTGACCCCCGATTCAAGCCCTCCAGCCTGAGCTGGAAAAGCTGTGGTTTAGGATGCAAAGTTTAGGAGAAAAAATTGAAGATGCAATTGAACACAACAAGTCACTGCATCCAGGGCACAAACAAACATCACTGCCCACACCAACAGCACCCAACCCTCTGCTGACAGCATGGTTCCCATCTAATGCCCCTCTAGTCAATAACCAGCTAACTTCAGACAAGTTACAGCTGCCGCCAACAACCAAAAAAGCAGTCTCATAAGAAATGGGACATACATTCCTTACAGCTCCCTATGAGGACCCATTTTTACACCCTCAAGTCCCCCTGGGATGGTGCGTTAGTCTCTTGACAGAGTCTCTGCACAACACAGTTGAACATATTTAAGTGTTTGCACAATAGGGACCCAGAAGCATCATTATTTGGTAGTAGTTACTGCCAAAGCTTTCCAAAATATGAAGCAGGTCATATCAATACCAACTGTTCTCATCTTCCAGACAGATCTGCTGGAAGAGAAAAAAAAAGAAAAAAGAGAAAAAAGAAAAATCTGTTCAGCATCTCATCCAAGCTTTTCAATCTCTCTTAGCTGTGAAGCGGCACAAACCTGATCAATCCTCCTGCACCAAGCACACTGCACTAGAGTAACACAAACGAGCACTGCTCTTGAGACAACACAAAACAGGGAGAAAACCCAGAAAAACTAGCCAAAAAGAATAATTTCCAGATGTCCTGTACAGATAGACCTCATCTCCTAGTTTTGGGGTTGGTTTTTTTCAGAAGTCTGACCACAGGAATACAGATGGTTAGGAGCTCCATCAAACCTATTTAATTTTTCTTTGTAAATTCCTCCCTCTCAATGTCATACTTGCTGGGAAGCCACTCAAGAGCCTAGGGCACAAGGGGTACAATTTTTATGTGATGCACAGATCTTACGAGGTCCAGCCAGGAGCCTCTAGCCTCCATTTGCTGCTTGTACAGCCAACGACCACAATCATGCTATGAACAGCCAGAAGCAAAGGTTGTAACGTAGGATTTCTAGCTAGTGCATAAGAAACATCACACATGGGCTGGAGACAAGTCCAGCACTGGAGTTGTCTTGATATAAATGGTCTCAGTCAACTTGCACCAAAGGGAACTTTCTGATGAAAGTTCCTATGTGCCACTGAGGTCAGTGGCTCTTGCTGTGGGGTCACTCAGGGAGTTTAAAAGTTATTTGTATTACACAGCCATCCCCAAGTGAAGAATAGCTTTTCTTGGCCTTCAAGTCTTGCAATGATTGCAATCATTTTGAAAAAATAAAGGGCATCCACTGCTCAGAAGAAGCTAAGTTCTCTTAATGTCTTCAATAAACAATTATATAAATAGGACAAATTTTAATGTGTGCCAGAAACACAAACAGCTTCAGTTTGCAACCAATGCAGTCCCAAATCCCTCCCCCAACCAAGGTGGGTACAATGTCTTTCATTAATACCTCCCCAACTCAAATGTATGGAAAAAGGTGGACTTCTGGAATCAAGTCAGCATTTAAACCAGTGACAGGCACTCCGGAGCCCCTTCCATGAGCCCCCTGGTTACACTTAATTCATCCCCCACGTGCAGATTTTTCTCCTTCTTGCCCGACTAGGTCACATTAAAAAAAGCAAATGAGCACATGCTGGGTGGGCAGGGAAACATTCAGGACCTGCCATCCCCTGCATCTCCAGTAGTTCTTTGTCTCACTCGTACAAAAGGCCGTGATATAAATATCTGCCACAGGGATGAAACCCAAGAAGCACATTGTATTTGCACAGGCTGCCAAATTCGACTGTCTGGGCATATGTTGGCACCAGCATTTCTTCTTCTAGGTGATAAAACAAAGATTGATGATGACAAACGAAGAACAGGTGGAGGTTTAATTAGGTCACTAAACCACATGAAGGCAACCTGTGAAGCTTGTACCCATAGTGGTGCTCAGGGTGGAAAGCCACAGTCTGTAGTTATGATAACCTCCCACCCAGGCTGGATGCTGTGTGCAAGTGGTGGGATTATCATAGCTGGGAAATGATGTGAATTGTTGTCTCAGGGGTCCGATTTAGAAAAGCAGAAAGAAATCCAGCCTTTTTATTGTCTAGTTTATCATGGCAGGAATGGTACAATTAAAAGAAGATTGGCAATTGAATATGTCTCCTACTACTCTCCTTGCAGTGTGTCACCACAAGGACCTGTCACTCAGAGACTGGTGCACTTTGTGCACACACATGGTAAGGTCAGTTCAATAGTCGGTTCCTGCACAGCCAGCAACCACCCAAGCCAGGTACAGCCACTGCATCTCTACCAGCCCACCCAGCACCCCAGGAACAATGCTGTCTCCAGACAGCCATCAGCCTGGAGTTTCTTTGTGGCAGTTCTTCATTCTAGAATACATCAGCAGTAGCCCACTACCCAAAAATAATTTGTGCTAAAACCTGCTTCAATCAGAACTCCATGAATGATAAGATCAACCTAGAGCATGTTGGATTTGAAATACACTTCCATCCTGTTATATTCAGGAAGGGCAGAAGAGGACATCACTACCAGCTCAATGAGACAGCATGGAGAAACAGTACATACCATGGCAAGCACAGTCTATTTTCAATAATCAGTTCTGCAAAGCCAAGTCACTGTTCATGTGGGTGACATTAATCCTTCGTCTGAGGAAGACAGAGGACGAAACCAACTGGAAGCTGTTAAGCTACCCCCAGGTGAGATGTCACTGAACCAACCTGCTTCAGAGTCCTCTCTGGAAAGGCAGCACTGAAGGGGCTGGCAGCAAAAATATCTGTGCCTAGATAAATTACTTCATATGTTGAGACAAAGATTAAGTTACACAGAGCCTCTTACAAGGGATATGGTCATCAGGTTTATTTTTGTAGTTTTTCATTACACTCAAAATAACTTGGGCAGACTTAGAGAAAATAAATTTTCTAAGCCTTCTCCCATTGATGTCACCAGTTTTAATTAATTTTTGCTGCAGCATTCTAAAGATGCCTGCTGCTGGGAAAGGGCTGGTTGCTGGCGTACTGCTCTGGGCATCCGTGTTCAAATGTTGGAGCTGCACCAAAGGCCAACAGGATAAATACTGCCATAGCAGTACTAGGAGATGGCTCTGGATCATTTCCCTGCACCAGCGGTTTTGAGCCCAGACTGCCTTTTAGCTCACATCTCTCATCCACATCAGAGATGCTGCCGGTGCTGGGAAGAGCACTGGATTGTGTTATTTCCTTCCTTGGAAATTCCTGGCCACATCCAACAGTTAATGTCACCTCAGTAGGACATTAGGTGTCACAGCAGTTGATCTGGTAGGGTATTGTTTGGATGGGTGTTGAGCAACGGATGCTCTTTCCCTTGGTGCCATCACAATGGGGAGCTTGGTTTGAGAGCAGCCCCCCAAGTTCCCAGACTCAAACCCTGTCTTTGCAGCATGCCTGGTTGTCACCTGCCACCCCCTCCACTACCCTGAGCTCCTCAACAGTGGCTCTGCAATAGAGAAAAGCAAGCCACCATGAGCAGAAGTCCCCCTGCTGCTTCCAGGACATATCTGGTGGCTGCTGCTGCGGTGCCTGCAACCCCCTCTGGACACACAGCAATCCACAGGGCCAGGAGAAAATCATTCCCCTACTTTCAAGAGGGACCTTGGGCTCCTTCCTCTCTGCCAGCTGGCTCCCTGCAGCATGCAACACATGCACGAGTTGTACAGCTGGGAGGAAAAACCAAACCAAATAAGACTCCCCCTCCTCCGTTTATTTCCATCTATTGTAACCACTCAAGAATACATCACTGACCTACAGATCTCGATCATCAGAGGGTCCTGATGCCATGAAACTACTCCCTTTCAAGGTTCCCAAGGATGACATGGGGGCCCACCACTCTGTGGCAGTTGCTTTTTGGGACCTTCTAGCAAGAAGATGTAAGGTGTTCGTGCCCACCCCAGGTAGCTCCTGGGAGAAGGCAGTTGTCAGCTCCTGCACATGTGGTGTGCAGACATGGCTCCAGATGCCCTTGGGGCCTTCCACAAATATCCAAAAGGGACTGGGGAACGGTCGCCAGGAAGGAGCTGATGGAAGGTAGCCAGCAGTAATTTCTATGCTCAAAGAGCAGTTTTCCAAAAGCTGCTAAGATCTGCAATTGGATCGTATTTTTGAA
The DNA here is from genome assembly GCA_024611195.1 of Ceyx melanurus. Taxonomy (NCBI): domain Eukaryota; kingdom Metazoa; phylum Chordata; class Aves; order Coraciiformes; family Alcedinidae; genus Ceyx; species Ceyx melanurus. The sequence continues at coordinate 109,054 of JANHGL010009978.1, read as the reverse complement.
GGGGTTAAGATTCAAAAACACATTAAACCAAAAGAAAGTGCCCACATTAGAACGGCATTATTTCTCAAGTCCTTCCCAGCCAGTTGTTATTTGTTATTTAGATCCCTTAACACTTGGGTTCTGGCCCATTTTTTTAAATCCTGGCACTGGTTTGGTTTTGTTGGTTTGTTTTTTTTTCAGTGCAGGGGAGAATTCTGATTGTGTTTGTAAGTTTAGCGCAAAAAAATCCTGCTTATACTAGTACTGTAATTATAATGTCCTAGGCTTCTGCTGGCAAAGTCAGACTGAGAAAGTAAATCCTGCTGGAGTGGAGTGACTGGTAGGGTATAGGAAACTGAAGCAAAAATGATTTAGGAAACATTTTAAAACTTGAAAATGTTGGAAAGCTATTTGTCTCATGCTAAATCATATAAATTACAGGAAAATACTGAGCTGTAATGGTTTCAGTAGGCAAAAAAGCATCTCTTGATAAAACAGCAAGGAATATTTCAGATGTTTAACCTTGCTAGATGTGAAGCAACTCAGAAAAGCAGAGATCACCACTGATTTAAAAAATAAATACTTGTTTTCATTCAATAGGTTTCCATATCTATTTAATTATCCTGAAGGACTCATGACTCAGAAATGCAGCACCACAGACCCAGATGCTGAGGGTGGAATAAGGGAGTAATAATAAGAGAGCTGCTATCGCACAGGAGTGTGAAACAAAGAGCCGGTGTTAGTAGAGCTCAGAGCATCCCATTTGGCCTGCTGGAGAACATCTGCTGTTTGTCAGGACTACAAAGAAAGCAGAGCCCTCCCCTCCTTGATCTCCAGCAATTAGGGAAATTCTGTTGTGCTAATTACCTGGGGAGACAAGCCCGGAAAAGGCAGATAGCGAGTACACTTGAAGACAACATTTACACCAGTAAAAACGATGCAGATAGCTCAAGTCACTGGAAACCACAAAAAGTACTGCAACAAACTTCCACTGGAAGCTTAAGAAAGCTGACCCCTGTGTAAAAAATAGGGCAAAAAATAATATTAAAAAATATATTAATAATAATAAGTGAAGGAATAGAGCCTCTGGAGTTGCCGACTTTGCAGAGGTAGGGAGGATTTTTAAATTATCAGCTTCCCCCAAGTACACATGGTTTGAATTGCTGAGAAATGGAGCAATCCACCCCATCCTGCAGCCTGGAGTACCACTTGCTCCTCCTGCTGCCAAGCCATTATTGGGAAATATTTGTCACATATTAACTGGAACATCAGATTACTACATGGAACATTTAACACTCTTTTGTAATATATACATACGTTCAAAAGCACATGACATCGTCTCAGCGTGAACACAAGATGAAGACAGGGATATGCATCACCCAGCAGCCAGGAAATTTGGAGTCAAGACTCCGAAGTGCAAAGCCTGCAGAGGTACTGTTAAATTAAGACACACGTGGAAACACAATGCTTACGTGGAAATAGGCAGCACAAGAGAAGACGAAAGAGATGGAGATTTTCACACCCTCAGTCTGCAATACAGCACGGAGCAGCTGCCGGGCAGGGCATTGTCTGCAGACTGGGGCTTGTTTCAAGCTTTTTTTTCTTTTTTTTTTCTGAGTGGATTTAAGAGGAAACATTTGCTCTCAGGCTCTAGCATGGTGCATCCAGCAATTCTAGCTCTTGAGGGACTCTCTCACAGACCCTGAAAACTTTTGGCATGGCAAATATTATATTTAACAAGAGCCTTTGCACCTCAAATTTCAAAAGACTGCTTAAAAACACAAGGAGGAAACAAAAAAAGAAACAAAAAAAGTCAGACAGAAGCCACACCACTGAAAAACAACTGGTTTGCAAGCATGAAGTTTTCATCTTGCTTTCAACCCACCTCCAAGTGCTCATCAACTATATAAACAAGTGCTCCCACACCTGCTCAATTTTATCTTGCAGCAAAAGCAGTGTGAGGATCCCACCAGAGAAACAGGCTGAAAATAAGGGGACAAGGGGCCTCTCTGCAAAATATTATGAGCCTGGCTTAGGGAATGTCAAAAATAAAAACGTTGAGCTGCTGTTTCACAGCAAGCCAACATATGGGGACAGTCTGTCCTGGGCCTGCCCAACAGCAGCAGCACGCAATCACTGAAGCCCTGTCCCAGATAGCCAGGGGGACAGAAAGCTCGTGTTCTTCACCAGAGTGGGGTCATCAACACACCCTGTCACTGCATTTTGGAGCCTGACCCGAATGCTGCCAGACCCCAAATCCCCAAGGAATCTTTTCTCTCCCTTAGCCACAGAAATGCCCAAACCATGAAGGAGCCAAAGTGACACGCAGTTGTTGTCATAATCCCCTCATCGCTTTGGTTGAAGTAATAAAGCACAACTCCACTCAAAGCAGCACACACAGATGTTGAGAGCAACTACGGAGACACCTTTCTGCAGCATGACCAGCATCAGAGCCAGCACAGCAATTTTTTTAAGCTTTTAAATATATTGTTATTTTACTTGATGATCTGGATGTCTCCACAGCCCTGGCGAAACGGCCGGGCCCCCTCTGCTGGCCACCAGCCTCTGCTGGCCACCGGCCCCACTGCCAGCTCCCAGCAGCCCCGCCTGCCCTGAGAAGCCCCGAGAGTCCCATTTTAGCAGTCAAGCTGCTTTATAACAATCCAGTTGAGCCCCATAGCCAAATAGGTGACTTACTGCAGAACATAAGGCACAAAATAGGTTCAGGTTTAGTTTGGAGTTGTTGTTTTTTGGGTGGGTTTTATTTTTTGGGGGGATTGGAGAGGAGTGGGGATCTATTTGTGTTTTACAAAGACCGATTTAGGGCTTTTCTGTAATAAAAGTTGTCCCAAACTGCTTTTAATGTGTAGAAAGTCAATTTTATCAAAGCAGTCTCCAAAAATCAACCCCCACCCCCTCAAACCCCAACAAAACCCCAAACTGACTTCAAGGAAAAACAGGTGTTGTTTAAAACAAACCCAGCTCGCAGGGCAAGCTCTGAGCTTGCAGTTTGCTCCTGTGACTGCCTGTGGGTCTGTGGGGCAGCGAGTCCCTCCCTTCAGGAAAAGGCACCAAGGGAGGGACCACACTGGCATGATGATGGAGACAGCATCACCATCAACAGCTCTTTGGTGGGCTTGTTTTAAATCCAGTAATAAGAAATAAATCCTCTTAATCCAAACAGGGTTTCTGGAAGAGGAAAGTCCCTCCAGCTCAGGCATTTAGAATACCAACTGCCCTGGAAAGCAGAAGCAGGACTTCAGCTAGGGCTGCTGATGCCAGTCATGCTGCCCCCACCTCCTCCTGCCCCTGGGCAAGGTTGGTAGGATTTCCCCATCTCTCCATCCCTTCCAGGGTGCAGATTTTCTTTTCACCAGGGCCTTCTTTTTTGATGCACAGAGGAGACCTAAAACTTTTCTTGGTTTACAACCTGGTATAGCTCCACAGCAAATGCCAGCAAAGGCCACAAGCTCCCAAAATGTTTCCAGACCAAGCTCTTTAACTACAGCACCAGAATGCAATTCAGCCTTCTTCGGCAGAAAGAAATAAAAAACAAAATAAACAACAAACAACACACATAAAGATTCCTTTGACTTGCTCAAAAATAACTGAAAGGCTTCTCGAGAGTTCAGCAGCACTTCCTCACCTTAGCACAACCCTCACTCCCCAATGGTGGTAGCCAGGAGCAGCCACTGATGCCACAACACTTCCTACCCCCCAGGAAATCTCTTCTCCTTCCTTTGGCTCACAAATTATTTTGACATTCGTTACTAAGGACTGTAATGAGCATTTCAGCAGCACATGGAAAAACCTTCCCCCTCTTCCCTCCATCTCTCAAAACACAGCAACCAGCAAACGCAGTGACCCAGAACTGAATTGAGACTTTCCTGGCCACAAAGGAGCCTCTTCAATCCCAATTGCTTTCTGCAGAGAAAAGGAAAAGCCTCTTGACCACTTAAGCACACCAGTAGTGTCCCAGTGGCACAGACCAAAGCAGGATGCAGCCCCCTGAGCCCTGTGAGGTTGACAGACTTGGTTGGGTCTGCACATCAGGAGGGAGAAAACTTACTGGAGGATTTGTGTCCAAAGAGCTGCAAACAAGCATGACTTGTACCTCAGCTGACAGGGTTTGGTTACAAAGCAGCACAACATCCAGGACATCCACAGGAGCCGGCCGCTAGAAAACCAGCGAGTACAACTGCAGCAGCACAGTTAAGAGCTTTTTTTTTTCCTTTGTCCTGTGCACACAGACTAACACTGTGTGTTCTGGTAGGATTCGTATCTAGGATGACAGGAAAAATTGAGACTGCTTATTTGCCTATTAAGGATCCTTATGAAGCATTTAAGGTTAGTTCAATTCCACTTCTAAAGAAAATAAGCAATGTGCTGCTTGCATGGCTTTGTAACAAGCCTATGCACTCTCCCCCATCAAAGCACAGCACATCTTTCACCAATGTAAAAAAAAGAAAAGGCTTGGAGTGCCTCAGCCCAAAGTCATTCATAGCCTTCAGTATGATAGCAGATCACTTAACGGAGCATTTCTATAAATAAAATTCCTTTACAAACTAATCTGAGCTGTTTATTGTTTCCTAGGAGCATGCACTTCCACAGTAGAACAGGAAGTTTTGACAGTTTAAGAAGTTCATTAAACTCTGGGAGGAAATTTAAACAATCAGGGACAGCTTTCATACAGCAAGGCAGCAGAAGTCGCTACCCTCCAAACAGGCAGAAAGGCTGCAGCTTTTAATTATCACACTTGCATTAAGCCCCAGTGATTTTGTTACTACTTCTAAATTGTTTTGGCCTAACACCCAGGGCTCACAACCGAGTAGAGCTATTTGCTCTTTTATTCTTATAGCCAAACGCCACTGTTGTCCAAACCTCAAACTCCTTTATCTGTAAACAGGCCAAAGCAAGGCAATGGGAGAAGTCAACACTCTCAAGCACAAGAGAGTGCTTCAGCTTGGAAAAAAAAAACCACTTCCTAATGTATTTTCCTTGATACTGAGAAAGATATAAAATAGGAGAGGGATTAATCAGCCCAGTGAGCAGGCTGCTCACCAGCCGTCTGGTGTTGGCCATGCCAGTACGTTTGCACCTACCTGGGGGGCACATGCAGTCTGATGGAGCCTCTCTCACTGTCCGCAGCTTTGCTAGTCCTTCGTCCAGTTTCTGTTTGGAGGAGGAATAAAAATAGCCATTTAGAGAATACGTTATATCTAAATGCTGGCTGCACATTCATGCAACAGCCAAACCGTCCAGCACTCTGCCTTCCAGTGAGAGGTAATAGTTTCATCCTGTTGGCATTGAGCCTCTTTGGATAACACCCCAATGCTACAGTAACACACAAAATATTAAATGTTTCTTAGCAAGTGTCCAGTCTGCAACCCTGGTGTGGGGCAGGCTGAGACTCCTGCACATCCCCAAAATCCCTTGAGCCACTGTGGGCTGGATGCATCCCAAGCAGCTGTTACTTCCTGACTTCGGGGTGTTCAGACTTAAATTTTATACAGCTGATGACCTTGTCTAAGTTCAAACATTTGAACACTATTCAGGAATTAGGCTACCTGTGAAGTAGGTTCTTTTCCTTTTATTCTAGGGATTAAGTAGTTTATCTGTTGAAATCCTATGCATTCCTACCTAGCTGCTAAGATATGCCAAGAGGTCCTGAAAATATCAATGTAGTTTCATAGCACTTGACAGAGAAGTTGTCCTAAGAGAAATAAAAATACCAGAATGATCCATCTGCCTTCTGCAATAGATATGCTTTCCTTGAGAAAAAGTGGCAAGGAAGTAGCTAAAGAGACTTTTTTTGACAGCCACTTGCAGTCTAAATGTTAGAATTGCTCAATTTATTATCTGATTATTTTTAAAGTAACTTGGATGATGAAGATGCTCAAGGAAATGAAAATAAGCTCTTCCACCCTTTTAGTTCAGCAGGCATCACTGGGAACAGCAGAGGAGATGTGAAACCTGGAGACTTCTGTTCGCCCATTGAATTGTTCTTGTCATGAAACTGATTAATCTGGACACTGTCTGCCTACTGTGGACAATAAATCCTTTGTGAACAAACCAGTCCAGCTTTGTTTACAACAACTGGATGCTTCTGTAATCCTCCCGTTCACATTTTCCCTCCAGGATAAAAAATATGCACTACAAATTGAGGCCTTTTAAAGTAGAGCAAGTGGAGATGATGCCATGTCCAGACCAGATTGCTGGAAATCTTTGAGAGGGCATCACAACAGGACCCTGCAGCACATCCCACTGAAAGACTAGCCAAGGGAAGGATCAGATCCTGCTATGTTAAAATCAGCAGACAAATGCCCATCACAGGGCCAGAAACTAAATCCTAGTTGTCCAAATGGGATTTCATTGCCTTAATTACACACTCACCCTGCTTTTATTATTTCCTACCTTCTTTTACTGCCAAACATTTAAACAACACTAAAAGGAAGAGAGTCAGCATGCTGGTGTTTCATTTGCTGCTCTTTATATGCAGCCCTGCCTTAAATTACACCAGCAAAGCCCTGGATTGGTATATGGAGTAATGCTTCTTGGGTAGTGACAGAGAACAAAGTGTGCTGGCTGATGTGCAGAGAGCCTATGGAGCTTTGGTTTCACTTCTGAAATACTGTGGTAAACTTCAAAGGAAGACCAACACAGAATTTAACAACAACAACAAAAAAACAACAACTGACCCCAGGCATCAGTTGATGTTGATGGAAATATTCTCTTGCTCTCCAGAAACTCTCAAGCATAGGAAAGGACAGAAGTTGCCCAGTCAGCGAGTGCTCTTACGTAATAGTGGCAAGAAGTTTGCTCAAGAAAATCAAGTCTCACTTTCTGAGATTTAAATGTAAATTAATAAATTAATTTAAGCTGACTATAAACAGATAGTACAATCAGCACTGTACGTTCCTTCAATCTGTAGCTTGTTTCAAGATTTGCTTTCAGTATTGACAAAAGTTTGGTCACACTAAATGTTTCAACAAGCTCACTCTTGCATTAGAAACCCAATTATGTGGTTTTGCTTTATTTTCCCCTGCACAATCTCCATCTGAGCGTTCCCAGTACAAAACAAGCTTTCTGCACTTAACTAAATCTCAGCAAGAGGTTGCACATGATCTTAGGCAGTGCCACAGAAACCATTCCCATTGCTAAGCACATTTACTGGAGTAATTGGAACAGAACCACTACCACGACTGGCAGGCTAATTCCTGCCTGGTTAACTAGATGTTGTGATTATGCCTCAGAGGTACCCCTCTGGTCTGGTATTAGGGATTTTCACAAAAATATTATTTTAACATTTCCCTTTTATCAAGGCACATCAATGCAACCAAGTTTTCAGGAGAAGGGACAGGCTGCGACGGTGCCAGCAATGCCCTCACCGTAACTCCGACAGCAACATGCAGTGCAAGGAATTGTCTCCCTGTCCCCGCAGTGATGCCTCCACCCCCCCTTGCATCCCAGCGCTGCTCACAGCTGGAAGGCACACACATTTTTGCACGACTGAGGTTTCATGGCTGTAACAACTTTAATGCAGCACCGTGTTTTGTACCCCAATCAGGCCATTACTAAAATCCCTGTGTAAAACCTTCCCCAGATGTCGGAATTGATCACTTGGGATAGTCCTGTGGCAGCCCCATAAGCCGTGTTCAATCTTGCTGCACTTTATGAACTACTGTTTACACAAATCCAATAAACCAACTGTGGGATTTTCAAGCATTTCCCATGAGTGATGTGAGCCCTCCCTGTCCCCCCCTTGCCTGTAAAAAGGCCCCAAACCTAAACACCAGAGTCTGGGGGGGAATATACAACCCTGGGATCAAGAGTAACTTCTCCCAGGTATTTAGTTTAGTTACGGAGGTTAGGTTTAGTTCTGGAGAAGGGCGTCAGTGTGAATAATTGCTCTCTAAGTAGGAGGAATATCTCAGCACAGAAATCTCTACTGAACAATTTCAGAAAACTTAGGGATTCAAGTGAAGTAACTAGTCGCTAGTCTTCTCTACCGACCATAAATCAGTTCAGCACTGCGGGAGCACATGATACTCTGCGATAGACAGCCCAGATAACAGGGATCATGTTCATAAATTTCTAACAAGGAAATTATAGTCCATTACATCCACAGATAAATGGTATTTAAGTAGCGGGTTACCTTAGCCAGTGAATAGAATGAGGGGAAAAGTCGCATGTTCGCAAACATTAAACCACTCGCTATTCCACCTGGTGCATTTTCTCTTCTAAATCAGAAGGGCTTTACCACTCCTCGTCCAAGTAATAGAAACGGCAATAAAAAGGGGGAAAGTCGGGTATAAGACAAAAAGTTTTCGCGAAGGGGATGAGAAGCCGCTGACAGATGGAGCGAGCCCCAGGCTCTCCGCGCCGGAGCCGGACCGAAGAGTTCCCCCTCCCAGGTCCCTCACCCCGGTACGACTGGTCCTGAGCGCCCGCCCGTGTGTGCCCCCACTCACCTCGTGGAAGAGCTGTTCCACGCGGGGCTGCAGCGCCTCCAGCAGCGGCCCAGGTCCGGCGGCGTCCCGCTCCTCCAGCCTGGCCAGCCGGCCCTGCAGCTCCGCCGTCTTGGCGCCCAGCAGCAGGCAGACAGCCACGGCCGTGAGGGAGAGGAGCAGACAGAAGGCAGAGGTGGCGGTGCCCGCCGCGGCGGCCGCGCCGCTGCTGCCCGCGCTCATCGCGCCGCTGCGCGGGGTCCCGCTCGGCTGCCGCCCGTCTTTCCCTGGCGGCGCATCCAGCGCCCGCCCCGTGCGCTCCGCTGCGCTGCGCGCCCCGCCGCGGAAGTAGGGCTGGCAGCTGTGAAGCGACCGCTCTTCTCCGTTCGCCTTACCAGCTCGGGTCTTAAACGGAGGAAGCTGGGGGTGGTGGCTCCCCCGCCACCTCCCCCGCGCTGGGGAAGGGGGGATGCTCCGAGTGCGGACCGCCGCCTCCCATGGGGGATTACGCGGAGCAGATCCCACCCCCACTGCCCGGCCCCCCGCGGGGACCGTTCCTTCCCTGTTTCCCCCCCACACTGGGTCCTGGCTACGCGGGACAGGGCGGGAGCCTCTCTGGGGCGCAGGGTGCTCCGTGGAGGCGGGGGGAGGCCCCGCTGCGGCCGCCGAGCCGGGCAGCAGCCGCGTAGGGCAGCTGGCGGCGAAGGCGGCCGCGGAGCGGGCGCCCTCCAGCGGGGCCGGGGCGGCCGGAGCAGGACCCCCTCGCCCGGGCCAGCGGGCAACCGGCTGCGCTCAACCTCCGCGGGGCACGGCGCTAGGGAACGGCCTCTCCTCGACTAAGGAGCGCGACGTGCGAGGTGTCAGGGGCCTGGGATTAGTGTTTCTGTGATACAGTCTCTCTTTGAGCCCATCTGCAAAGCCCATCGGTCTCCCACCATGCGTTGCAACTCACAGTGCTCCATTTGCTTTACGAAGCCTTTGAATGAAATTATGCTCATATAGAAGCACTAAGTCTCCCTAGACTTCACAAGACATCCTTATATTCTTTGCACCATTACAGATTGCATCACGACAATTCTTAAAACACCCATAAGACATCTGCAGCTAACTTGCTGCCCATCTAGACTCTAAAGCATGTAGTACACAAACCCAAACTACCTTCTGGCTGCAGACTCTGCCCTTCAAAGAGTAACGTCTGGAATAGGCAAGTGAAGCCTAGGACAGAGTTAGAAAATGCTTCTAGGAGTGGCATCAATAAAGCACATCAACAAAACACAGAGGTGCAGCACTGCTGCCATGTCATATACGCACACTGCTTTTTGCAGCTACTGTTTCCAAACCAGTGAGACAGGAGGATCTAACATTGGCCAACAGCTATTCCCTGCTCACCTTCACGTGCCTGAAAGTACAAAGGAGAAAACTCCAGGTTATAGTGAGCAACCTCTTCCTTATATTCTCTGACCCTGCTGACACTTCATCTACAAGCTCTGAGAGACCAATTGCATGCACACGGTCCCATTGCTTTGGAGGAGTTTTGAGGGTGCAAAACATCTTGTCCTAAAATGTTATGGGAACATAACAGGCTGCTGGGCTGCATGGATGAACTATTTTTAAAGAGCACATTTTAAGGTACAATAGCTACAAATCTGAAGTACAGCGAAATACAAATGTATCTTACAATTATTTACCAACAGCTCTAGGCAGTTATTAATTAAATTGCTCCAAACATAAAGCTAGCAAACTCTCCCAATTATACTCACATATTAACAAGACAGTGGGGGTGCACATGTAAAGATCTCTTCCCTGGTAAAGCTGAGACCATTGAGGGCAGCCCAGCAAGCAGTAGGAATCAAACCAATTAAAGCCAGACCAGACCTCCTGCCACTGGGCTGCTGCTCAGCTGCCATCAGTTCCATGCTGTCTCATCACAGGGGAGCCTGGGGACCTTTGAAGACCCCTTCAAACTCAAATTTTTGTATGTGCTGCAAGGCCGGAAAGCTACTTGGCCCCTCGCATTGATCCAAATACTGCTTTTTTTTAAAAAAAAATAAAATAAAAATTACTGGAAAAAGGAAGTTAAACAGGTTTTATAATACAAGCTACAAGAAAACCTATCTCCTTTAGCAAGTGCAATGCATTTCAGCAATCAGCCAAGGCTAGAAGTACTCCCTAAGAGGACACAAGTCTTTCCTCATGAGGACAGAACTGGTTTAGAGTTTTACTGTTATAGCAGCCTGAGAGCTCTTCCCTCAGCCCCATTTGCATTTCTGCAGTGATTGCTGCTCAGCCAGGTCTTTGCTTCGCCTCTGTGAAGGTGTGGGACAGAAAGTGCCGGACAGAAAGTGCTGCGGGAAGAGGCAAAGAAGTGAATTCACTCCCCTCCTCCTCGGTTCTAACAAGCTGACCAGGACATCACTGACTGTTACCTTTTCTGTCATGCAGAGAAGAAACAATGATGTCAACATCACCATCCAAGCAAGGAGAGGATGCCTGTTATGAGATGTAATCGAGCACAGGAGGGGGCACTGCTGACAGAAGATAAGCTTTCAAAGCCTGTCCCAGCTCTCTTCCCCCCCTCCAGTCAGTCAGACATAGCTGGAGCCTCTGGGAATTAAAAGCCTCCTTCGCATCAGTTGAACAAGGACAACAGTTTAAAATCTTGCTGTGTATTGGGACTTAACGCAGCAAGCACAAAACCTGAGCTGGGCTCTGGTGAAGCTGAAACAATGCCTATTTCCTTCCATGAGAAAGGTGGGCAGGGTAAAAGCAAAATAAACCATAGAAGGGTAGGGGTTGGAAGGGGCCTCTGGGGATCACGAAGGCTCTAGAGGAGACTACACCCCCTCTCGGGGCAGCCTCTTCCACACTGTCCCTCTCACAGGAGTTTTCCCTTATGTTCCTGCATTCCAACTTAGTTCTCTTGCCCTATCACAGGACCCTGCTGAAAAGAGACTAGCCCCTTCTCCTTGAAACCAACCCTGCAGCTATTTTTAACTTTGAGAAGATTGCCTCTGCCTTCTCTTGTCCAGATAAATGGCCAAAAGTTGCCTATTTCATCTACACTGAGCCTGAATGAACCCTGCCCTGGGAGTTACCCTTCCTCCTGCTCACCAAGCTGTCCATAATGCAGCACATGGATTAGAAGACCAAGAACACATCAATTCAAACACAAAGAGCAAAAACTATCAGAGTGCACTGGGGGGGGAAGCAGAGCTCAGCACCCAAGGTGAGGAGCCGCAACTGAGAAGCTCTCCTCCTCCTTCCTCTACTGTATTCTGAGGACAGGAGTTTCTCACTCACCCATTTATCAGTAGTTAGAGATCAAGATCCATAGAAACATGTATTCCAAGACTGCAAAATGATCTTTTAACTATTTCAAGAGAACAGCTTAAATATGTCACACTTCTTTGGCAGGTTTTATTTCTCTGCATTTTTCTTCAGGGCAGTACAATCCTTCTAGAAACTTTATCATGAAAATGCTGATCTTAAGGAGTCAAAACTTTACTGAAAATACAAAAATTTCTTTTCAGACTAACAAAAAAAAAATTACCTATATATACTTAACTTTTAAAGCATTAGACAATTTTCTAGAAACTACAATTAGGCAGAGTGCAGTGAATGCTGTTTAACAGGAAATCTGGGAAATAGTTGGCCCACAAAAGATACCTACTTAAAATACACACAGTTTTCATGTGTATTTCAGAATGCTGTCACAAAGGATTACATCACACCACGAGATAACCTCAGCCCTTCAACCTTTTATGGCTGACTGGAAGGAAGCTAATTAAAAACATTTGATGTTCTCAAAAACTATTTGAAAAACTATTCAGCTATCTAGAGCTGCTCACCTCAAGTGTTATGCTTAACTAGCCCCATTTGCCAAACAAGAGTGGGACAGTTTTGAAGTGAAAACCATTTTCAAAAAAAGAAAATTTTATTTTTCACTTTGATACACATAAGACTATAACTGTTCAACAAGGTAAACATAACAGTTATACAAAACATGTGTTAAGTATTTACAGACTTAACTGTACAAAATAATTTAAAGTTTACAAAAGCTTCATGCAACCTGTTGACTGACACAGTCTAGGAAATCTCCTTGAAGAAGCGTAAAGCGTTTTTGAATTTATTTATTTAATGGTTCAAAAAAAGGATGCTGCAAGGCTTCATCAAGAGTAATCCTTTTGGCTGGATCATATTCCAGCATCCTGCGAACAAGGTCAAACAGACGTTGGTGGTCTGTGTCTTGGCAATGCATAAACTCCTGCAAGGAAGACAAAGCAAGCTGTTTAGAGATCTGTCCCAACTGCCATCCCAACCAGCAGTACCAGTGCAGTGTCCTACCTTCAGAGGCTTGCAGCGTCTCCTCACGTACCGTCCTGCTGAACTGTGTTCATCCCAGTCCAACTGGTCATGATGAAAGTAATGTTTTCTGCAGGACAAGGAAAGCAATTTTAAGATAGTGCATGAAGTGGGAAGATACTTTTCCAAGAAGTTCTAATACAGCACAGAAGTGTTTTCTGCCTATGGAGCTAACATCTGTTTTAGCTGATATTTAGTCAGAGACCTGCTGCTTTTATACTACCATTGTCACAGTATTCAGAAAACAGGTCTCTCAGTATTCCAATGAGCAAAGAAGCCACTGAAAAAGTCTTCCCATAAATTACATTTAAAGAGATAGATGTTTGCAGGTGTTCCAAGAGAACAGTTTCATCTGCTAGTCCACAACGGCAGTTTATCAACTTCTTAAAATATTTTTTTAAAATCTGCAGAGTATAAGTGGGTAGCAGCTACTTTACACAACCATATTGCCAAATGTCAAGCAAGTGTACTGCAAATACACGAGACCACCCGAGCAAATCAGTTCTGACAAGTCCACACCTCAGCATCAACACTTCAGAATTGTAAGCATGCATGTAAGCAGCATTTTATTTTTTAACATGCTGCCTGCATCTAGTCCAACTGCAGCTTCCCAAGTTGGTTTTTTTTTTTTCCTTGGCTTTCAAAACACATCAGCTTGGCAACTGTAATAAACTAAATATATTACTCAATTACTGGAATTCTAGTAGAACATGAGTTACAGGATTACCCAGATTAAGAGGACAACTTATTTCAGGAAAAGAAAGGACCACCCAATCTCACATGCTCTGGATTTTGTACATACAGGGGCTGGGGGAGAAGCCTGTGCTAGCTGCTTCTTGCAATGGAAATGGGAAACTGTTGCTCCATGTAGTTATTTTTGAGGAAGAGAGAAAGATCACTGAAGCAAAGGTCTCAGGGGGATGAAGGGACAGTGGAAGTGGCTGGCAGCTATATTAACAGGACAGGACTCTTTTTCCTCTCAATATAAATATAGACAGCAGGTTCTTTGACCTCATAGTTGGTAGAAAAGTGTTGTATGTTGTTCTGGTGACCATACCAAACTTTGAACAGTTAAGAACACTGGTACTCAATTATTGCTCAAGAGGCTGGCATTTTGGTTTCTGGCAACTTGGACTAAAACCAGAAGAGGACTATTGTCAACTATTTAATTGCCAACATGATTTCTTGGGGTAGACTAATGAAAGTACTAAGACTCTAGAAGTCTCTGTTCATCTTCAAAAGCTCACCCCTAACAATGGAAACTTCAAAATTTCTCTTGTAACATGAAAATATTAGGCAGCTTCCCACTTCTGTAATGAACTTACCTCGATTTCTTGATCATGTGAGCTGGCAGAGGTCCTAATATTCTTTCCATCATTGCCAAGTGTTCTTTACTGTCATGGGTCTGTGTGGAAAAAACAATGAATGCGCTTCACACATTTTTCTACTCTCAATCGCTTGGTAACAACACTCATCTACAAACAAGATGTTTGCTGAAATACTGTCATGGCATTTTTATATTATCACCTTAAATTATTAAAAATAGAATATGCAGTGCAGCTTGCAATACAGCTTTTTCCATGACTAAGATGGCCACTGAAAAGGGTTCATAAATGTTTGGTACAAGTATGTTATCTTTACTCTTCAATTCCTGCAGCATCTTCAGACTCCAGACAGGGAGTATCACCCAAAAAGCCAGAACAGATCTTAAATAGTCTGAAGGAGATACCCGAGACATCACATTTTCATATAAGCCTGCTGTCTTTACCATCTAATCTAAAGAAACCTTAAAAATCCTCTTTTAAAAGGTTATGCCTTTTACAGTAACAGTTAAGTACATGTCATTAAGAGCTGAAAACCATCAGTATGGAACAAAAATCATTAAATTTATCTTCTGGTACATACCTGAAACACAGTAAACCCCAGGTAATACTCAATTAGAATACAACCAATACTCCAAACATCACAAGGCTGTGACCATCCCAGGGCTGTAAAACAGGCAAAGTTTTTGTTTTACTACTTAGTAATTTCTCGAAACCTGCAATCCACAAAGGATATGCCCAATTTTCATGCATTTACTGATGTCCATTTTCCCCCTCCACACCTCTCCCTAAAACCCGTGGGAGAGGAACAGATTTAGACTTCTGGTTTTAGAGTATTTCTTTTATTCTTTACTCCCAAGAATTCTAACACCACCATTTGTGAGAGACAACTGAGTTATTAGAACCACAAGCAACAACTCCAGTTTGTAAGTACAGACTTCTGAATGAAGCTGTCATTAACTGTCAGAGGCTTACAAGTCTTTACTGACCTAAAATAACCTCAGGGGCTCTATAATGTCTTGTAGAAACCAATGTACTGTGATGCTCATCATCAAAAGTTGCACTTCCGAAATCAACAACTTTGATGTCTGTGTTTTTTAAAGTGCGTTCGTCTCGCTTCTGCAACAAAAGCACAATGGCACTGGTCAGTATTTAAAGCATGTTTGGCTCCAGGGTATTCACCACATTCTCTTCAAATTGATAGTTACATAGAAACAAAACAAAAGAAACAATCAGCCTAGTGCTTAAACCACAGGCAGTGAGTCCACTCTGCTTTTCTGTCTCTAAGAAGTTTATACTTTCAAATTTGCAAAGAGCAACAACATAAAAAAAACCCCAAAACCCTAGAAGTTCTTTGTGTGAACAAGTTCTCACCCTAATGTCGAATCTTGTTTTTTTCTAGATTTAAAAGGACACTGGTCAGGAACAGTCCTGTTCAGGGACATTGTAACACTGACCACTGATTAACCTCACGTGCTGATGACAAACCTAAAAGTTATCTTTGCTCTTAAGCCAAGGACTGCAAAACTGACAGGCACTCCAGGATCATCAGGTAAAAAGGAAGATATGACAATTTCTCAAAAACACAGGGATGATTTAAGGAAAGGGACTGAAATGGCTTAAGAAATATGAAGGAAAAAACTGCCTGAATTCAAAGCCATTAACACAATGCCTCCTATGAATGCCAAAACTTCATTAAACAGCAAAGGACTTAACTAGTGATCAGAGTAAACAGATGAGTTTTAAACAGAGCAAAGTTGCTCAGCAGAAAGTCAGTACATCTCAAAGAGAAAAAAATAATTATAGGAAACACAACTCTATCACTTGACCTTTCTACTTTTTTTTGTTTTATAAAGAAAGAAGTAGCTCAGTTCAAGTTGGGAGACAAAGAGCAAACTTACCATTTTGGCATTGTACTTCACTATGTAATCAGATTCCACAAACAAGATATTTTCAGGCTTTAAATCTGTATGAGTTAGCTTATTATGGTGCAAAACTACAAGGAGAAAAAAAGCATAGTATTCCATAATTAATATATATATTTTTCCTAAAGGAAAAAAAACACCACAACCCAACCCCAAAAATATCTTTTGTAAGAGTACTGAGATTTACTTACAGTTTATTGACTGGCAAATCTGATAAGCCATATTTCTAATGTCATTAATATGAAATGGCAGAAAACTGTTTTCCTTAATAAAATCGTAAGTACTAAGTCCCAGTAGCTCAAAAACAATGCAGACGTGGCCATGATGATCAAACCATTCCAGCATTTGGACACAGCGACTTAAGAAAGAAAGAAACCCCATGAAAACTCAATTTACTGAATTATCTTCTGCAAATCCTCAGCATGCTAACTGATCTGATTTTATACTTACAAAGTACTGCTTGGATCCATGTTGTTCAAGTGTTCCAACACCTGGACCTCTGAACGGGCTGCTTCTCGGTATCTACCAACATTTTTCACTATTTTAATTGCTACATGCATTCCTCTCCTGTAAAAGAAAGTAAAGCATCACAAGCAGAATCAATTATTGCTGAACATCTACAACTCCAAAGCAGCTTGATTTTAATAATAAAAAAAAAAAACACACAGGAAAATTAAAGGTTACATGAAATTATGAGTTGGATTAGGGGAATTTGACTTAAGCACACCGAACTTAACCAGAACTACTTTTATAAAGCAATGTAATACTGATCTTGTCAAATAATCACAGTATATGCTACATTAACTCTCAGTCATCTTATATCACATAAGAAACATCGGGAATCCACCTGCAAGATGATTAAAAAAAACCCCATCAATCGAAAAAAGAAAAAAAACAAAAAAACCCCAGCTCTCTTTTGTATTGCAAAAAAAGCCAACATTTTCTCCTGGAACTTGCACAACTCATTCTGGCTCTTCTCCAGTCCTTGTATGGAATCAGGGGAATTGAGCAACTTTTGAAGTTCTCTGAGTATTTTGTACTAGTGAAAACTGACCTACACTCATACTGTAAGGCTACTGCTTAAATGGAACAGATACACAGTTCATTTTGTTGCATTCACTCTTAAGACAATTTCTAACTGTAAATTTAATGACTTAATAGTGTCTGCCCTCACAATGGGATCTCAAGCTCCTTCAACTTTGTGAAGTGACAAAACAAACCAAAGACAGAGGAAGAAATACCAGACCTCATGGAACTGCAGATATAAAATAAATGGTTGAAATAATCTGAGTGTTATTAACTTTTGAAAACTCCTAGCACAAAGAGTAGTGCAAATACTATCATTTTCTTCACCATCAAACATGCCATTACACAAAAATAATTATCCCATTAAAATAAGACTGGACACCAGAGTACGGTGCACTTAGAAAAAGCAAAGGATAATTCTGATTGTGGAGACTGAAGGAAGAAATCAACTAAGAATCAAAACTACTTCCTCAGAATCAACTTGCATAAATTCTGTACTCTTTACACACCCTCACTTAACAGCAACAGCACTTGTAGTTCCAACAGAAAAACAAACAAAATATACATCCCCCTTTTGAAAGAGTCAGATGAAATATACTCAGAAACTATTAGTTTGCACCACGTGGTTTTATATAGCTTGTACAAAGAAAAAAATAAAGTTATAAAAAGACTTATTTTTGAAATAAACCCTCTCTAGGTTGATGTTTACCATGACAGAATCTACCCTTAACAATAAAACTTCCTTAACCAGATTTTAAAAGCGTAGAGGAAAAAGAACCCAAAGTATTTCTCTATAGATCATCTTGCTCAGTCTGTACCACCTAAGGTCCTTACACAGAGAAGCATAAGAAAAAAAAACCCAACATAGTACTGAAAAAAAGTTGACTGAAGAACATTAAAAGCAATTAGGGACAAAGGTGGTATCACCTGAAAATCCTTAAACATTTGGAACTAGAAATAAGCATAGTAAGATTACAAGGTAGCATTCAAATACTACAAAAAAACCCTTAAATATACTGCAATACTTTATTTGAACTGTGACTTTCTTCTAGAAGAAATAGAATGGCCCTGAGCTTTAATTTCTGAGCTAAGCAGTGTCATGAGATCTGCTTACAAAGATAACCAACACTTACATATCATGATCTATGCACTCCACCACTTTTCCAAAAGCTCCTTCTCCTAAAGTTGCAACAATTTCATCTAAAAAGAATAAACACAAGTTAGAATTATAAAACTACTTAAGCAAGAATTAACATTATAAATGTAGATTTTAAAATGTACCATTAAAAAAGCATAGTTACTTTAAATCTCAGCATCTGAATGCATTATTTTATTGGACAGGTATCATGAAAACAGTTAGCCAAAAAAACTATCTCTTGTTCTAACCTCCAGATTCAAGTTCATTTACTAATTGAAAATTTTTGAACACAGTATTTAAATTCTACAGAAAGATATGCAAAAAAAACAAAAAAGCACAAAAAAAAACAAACAAAACCAAAACAAAACAGAACAAAAAGAGCAATGAAGATTCCTTTAGCCCCCCTCCTCTGACATACTATTCTAAAACAGATTTTTTGCTGAAAAGTTTTTAAAAAGGGTTGAAAAATGTTCTATACATCTCGCTCTTAGAACGTCTCCACTTTCACAGATCAGGTGACCCTCCTCATCATCCTCTAAACTCCTGGATCTTTTTCTTCGGTGGGTCTTCTGGAAACGGCACCAAGATCGTCCAGCCAATCAATATATCAGAGGGAATTCAGGGCAGAATACGCAATTCATTCAGCGGGGAGATATTCAGGCATTCAGTTACACACCAGGCCACGAACAGTTGGCAGGAGCAATTTCAAATTCAGTCCCCAGAAATTCACAGGGCACAGTTTATGTTACAGAAGAAAAACATGGCAAGGAACAGATTTTCAGATAAATACTTAAAGTGATAAAGCAACAGAAAAAAACAACACAATTTTGTTTCTCAAACAGTGGTTTAACTGAAGACAGATTAAGAATGCAACATCACTATTTCTAGAACTTTGCTAGCAAATAGCAAAAAACAGCATTTATTTATATATCTAAGCTTACAGTCAGGAGATTGTTTCTATTTTTAAAACATACACTTTATATTACATAATCTAAACATTAAAAAAAAATTAAGTAATTTTACTTCCCTCATGTTTAGAGAGAGAAGAAAAAATACTGTGAAGTCCTTAATTCACACTGTGTAAGCCAATACAAACTTGCTGTTTTCTTTTATAGAAATATGACATGAAGCACCCGGAGCTGGACATATCAGTGGGCACCGTGCCAATACTGGGAAATGCCAAGAGCGTGCCTTCAAGGAAGGCAAGCACCAAACTTATCCCAACTTCAGTAAGACATCAGCTGCCATCAGCCAGCCACATGGCTTATCAAAGTTTTCTGGAATCAGGTGTAGAACTGTACAGCTTGTTCTTACCAATCTACCAGACATGCAAGTTTCAGAGTTCCAATTAAGCTCACATTAAAAAGGCATGTCACTTCATTTACTTTTAGTAATAGGATGTATGGCAACTCAAGAGTCTATCTGAACATAGTTCACTATGCTGTAAAACTAAAAAGTGACTGACAGCTGTACTTTGAAAGATTAATTCCAGTGGTTTTACCTACCAGCCACCTACATACCCACTGTATAACTAGTGCTGGTGATAATCCCACCCCGCCACCCAACACTCAGATCCAAGTCTGAAGTAAAAAAATAAATTCATATGCGTACAAAGGAACTACAAATCCCTTTTTAATAATACAGTATTTAAGTACTGTAACCAGGAACTGAAGTTCTAGCACTCACTTAAGAAGACTATTACCACTAATTCATGAATAATAAAGTTAAAAGTTACTCATACCGAATGTGATTGGTGACTGGAGCAATGATGTCTCTTATGCTTCCTTTTATGACTACTTTTCCTGCTCCGACCGGAGGATTTGCTATAGTGATGATGGTGACTCTTTTCATAGTCTCTGTGATAATGCCTGTGGTCATACACTTCACAGAAGTCATTTCTGTATTCCTCAACATATCTCCGGTCATGATGGTCTCTTTCATTTATGGCTCTATCGTCCAAATAATGACTGAAAATATATTTTAAGTGAATGTTCTCCACTTCAAAAACTTGAGGTGCCAACAAGATAAGTGACTTGAGTTGAGTTACATAGTAACTTGTCTTTACACAACGTTTTGTAATTGACTCCCTCCCCAGAAATAGTGGAGCTTTTGATGTTACTTTATTAGGAATCTAACAACATTGTCCGTTTCAAATACACAGAAGCCATCCACATGAACAATGTATAATCAGTCCACAGTTTGCACAGTAAATAGGTAATTCAGACTGAAAAAGGAGAAACACTTTCTAAAATATACTGAGCAACTCAATTACAATCTCCAAAGTCACAGGATAGAACACTCTTGATCCATCAATAATCCCCTTCTGTGCTTTCCAAGCTCAAAGTGTTAAAAAAGAAAAACAAAACCTGGAGACTGAGAGAAGTAGCATTGTTCTTAGTGCTCTGCATTTAACATTAAAACCCTCAGAGTATCTGGATCAAGGATCTTCACACAAAAAAACCTTTAAGAAAGCTGCCGAGGCAAGAGGCCCCCTTATTGCTTGCTGTACACCTATCCCTGACAGCACTGCATAAACAGAAGTATGAGTTCTGAAAACAACTCCATGGGATCATGTTCTCAAGGTAAAAACAGAAAAATACATATTTCGAGTGAAAGCACTGTGGGAAAAAAGCAAACCACCTTCAAAATAGTAAGTGAAACTCATACTTACCATTGCAATAAATGATTAAACAAACCTCTTCCTTTTGCTCATAGTAAGTAAAAGAAAAGGCCTGCTTTTTACTTGAAATGTAATACTGAATGTGTTCAATACAAAGACTTCACTGACAACAGTGAAACAAGCTCGTAACATTTACTTATTTTTAATGAAGTATTTCTATATAATGGCTCAGGTACCTTGTTAACAAAACCAACTACCTCATAAGCTTGTCTTAAGTGAGACAAATGTTAAGGAACTGCCAACTTCGGGCACTCAGAATCTGCTACATATTTATTTTAGACATAGTAAGAAACATTAGCACTACTCAGTTCAGAGTCTTATACCTTTCTGAAACATGATCTGATTTATAGCGCTTGCTTTCTTGTTCCCCACTGTGGGACCTCTTCCTGCGCTTGCGGCTGCTGCTGCTGTGCTTCCTCTGATCCCAGCTCTTCCTGTCCTCCCATTCAGGACAGTGGGATGGCTTTGAATGTCGCATCTGGCACAGATGAAAACAACAAACCGTGAAAACACAGAAAAGGCAAAAGCATTACAGTGGCATTCCTACACACAAGTCAACTACTGTAGTCTAGGCAGGTATGAGAGAACTGGAAAGAACCATTTCCTCAGATTCCCCCCCAGATTACTCTGGTTTGGCAGCAGGCATCCCATCCTCTCCTAACACTGTTATGAAACATCAATCAAGATTAAATAGGCCAACTCATCTTCACTTCATAGCTTCAAATATCATTAGAGCCTCTTTTAAACTAACTCTCAAGTGACTAAAAAGATTTTTTCCTTAGTCTTCTATTAGAAAGACACCATCTTCAAATACCCTCTGACAAAACCCAGATTTAATTCTTCATCCTATATTGTACATTACAGCATTGACCTAAAAACCTCTCACATTTCTTACAGGTCACTGATAAATGGACATTTAATATTGTTTTTGCAACAATCACAGCAAAGTCTGCTATACCAACACACAACTTTGTTGTGCTACAAGCCAAGCCACGAGATTTTAGAGCCCTATTAGCACACAATTATGTGGTGTTCCACAATTCTCCCAAAGACAAAACCCAGCAGCTTCTGCTGCTGGATGTTAAACGCAGGAACTCTTTCTAACAGACATGCACAACATAAAAAAAACCCCCCCAAAAAAAAAAAAAAAAAGGGAAAGTAAAAGCAGCTCTAGAACAAGGAGTATATCAAAACCAACCATTATTTGTTTGCTCTTCCTTCACAGGAGTTTTCTGAAAATGAGAATAAGCTTATGTATCTACTTCAGGGTATTCTGAAGACTGCCCTAACACAGGACAGGAAAGTTTCCACAGTAAACAGCAAGAAAAGTAGTTTAGAAACAAATCACTAAAATCAAAACAAAAAACCCCAAATTCACTACCGTGTAAATTTACACAGAACAACGTTGGCTGCCTTGACACCAACTGGAGGTATTAAGAAGGAAAAATTAGAACACATAAAGCGCAAGCCTGTTCTGAAATATGTTTTCTGATACTTTCAGATTTGTAACAGGTTATTATTGAAAAATACCCCAAACTTTGGTTATTGGTAACCAATCTTTTTTACAGAAATAAGTTTTTAAAATACAATGCAAACAGTGACAAACTGCAAATATAAGTGACTGGTAGACCCTTTGAGTGAGTCACGATCTAGGTCTCACAAAAAGAGTCTCATTCACTCATGATACAATAAGAAGAAATAAAAATATGATTTAACAAATGACAAACAAAAATGCCCAAAGGATTAAGACAAAATTGAAACCTATTAGTGTTTCTTCTACATGTCTGAATTTCTCTTCTTATCCAGCTCCAAAGCAATTTTACTCCATTTTCAACCTATGTAACAGAAATTATGAAACACATATTTTGGTTATTCTGCTTTTGAGGTGAAGAGGTCTCCCCACACCCAGTTATAGGTGAACTGAGGATTTTACTTATACCTTTTTTTTCTCCCGCATTTGGCAGAAGGCAGGCTGCACTAAGGCTCTCTATAACTGACAAGTATCTAAATAAAATCACCATTAAAGTGTCTTGCAGAGGGGCACTTGGAGGTGAAAGGATGGATATTTGCAACAGAAACTGGAAAAAAGATTTAGCTGAAGACTAACTGCTGCTTAGCTACACACATGTGCACACAATTACTGGAATTAAGACAGAGTGGTAAATTCTGCCCCTAAAGGAGCCAAGTAAATGCAAATCAGAAGGAAACTGCTAGAATCGGTCTGTGTACGGCCCGAGGTGGGTGCAATCCATGCTTTGGTAGGAGCCACCTTAATAATTTTTGACTATTATGCACTCCCTCTAAATTTATGCACCGAAGCACTTATGTAATACCGACAGCTGACTGAGCATATGCATTCCTATAGCATGTGGTCCCAATCCATACCACAGGCCGTTTTAACTCCCATTTTTTGCCTTGAGGTTTCTTAAATAGGAGCCATAGACCTTAAGTAAAAGATCCACACATAATCCACCTCAGAAAGACAAAAATCTTGCCATAAAATGCCTACACAGCAATTTTAAAATGTCTCTTCTCTAAAACCTGACAGGCTTTGCGGATTGGAGGTCAAAGTCTTATTACTTCGAAATGACCAAAGTCTGCCGGGCCAGACCGATCTGATCATCTGGAGTACAGACACGCAATAACAGGTCCTAGAGAAGACACCTCTTAACTACCCCAACCCACGGCTATCAATTCCACTTCCACGCCAGCCTTCCCTCGGGAGGCCTCTGGAGCCGTGGAGGGAGGAAAGACTCGTCTCCGCTGCCATCTGGGCAGGCGCCAGACGCCTCCAAGCAGGCCTGAAAAGCCGAGCTGCTCGGCCCCCACCCCAAAGTACCAGCCGCACACGAGGCGCCACCTCAGCCCGCCCCTGCCCGCTCACGCACCTCCGCAGAGGCCCCCTCCGCCTCAGGAAACCCTGATCGAGGAGCGGGGAAGGGTTATAGAACCACGAATCCTTTCTCCCCCGTTAACACCTCCGCAGTCAACCCCTCACGCGGGGCTCTACGCTCATCCCGCTCCCCGGGCCGCGGACGCGAGCAGGCCCCCTCACCAACCCTCTGCGAACCCGCTGTTTCACCCCCTCCCCGCTGAGCGAAACAGGAAAAAGGGGAGATTAGAAAAGCCCGATAGAGAAAGCCGCCTCCACCACTTACAGCTGAAAAAAAAGGCGAGCGAGTCCCGTGTACGCCCTGCGCACACAAACAAAATGGCGCACCCGGAGCTCGAGCCGATCTCTTCCTCCTCTCCCTCCCTCTCACGGCTTTTGTGCGCTGGGACGTTAGAGGCGCGGAACAGAGGGCGGACGTAGGCTAAAAGCCGCCCCCTAGTGGAGGTGGGGGGAGTGACGGAGCCGAAATCGAGACGAGGCCCCGCCCCGGGTGCTCCAGTGTCGCCATGGCGGCCGGTGACCGGGTAACGTGCTCTGTTCCGCCCGGCTCGGCCCACCCCATAGAGCTCGGTCTCGCATTTCCACACGCCCCTCTGGATGGAAACTGCTAAGGAGGTAGAAGCCGAGGGGGCTTAAGCACCAAAAATCATGCAGCGTTTAGAGGTTACCACTGACCTGCGCTGCAGGGCCACCCTCCTCTTGTGCCCACGTCGTCCCTGAGCGTGGCCTCGTGAAATGAGTGCGGCGGTCAGGAGATGGCACCGCCAATTAACTGCTCCTCATGAACTCCCCAGACCTTGCATTGAAGCATTTTGGTGCCCCAGGTTGATTCCACTGGCTTCATGCTCATAAGTAAAAGAGTAGCTTACAGGTTAAGTCCCAGAGGAGTCATTCTAGTGCAATGCTAACAGGCAGCACAGTAAAACTTAATAAATTGATTATCTGTCCAAATCAGCAACTTAATACTGCCCCATCTTCCTCTGTAATTGCTCTGACCACTTAAAAGGAGTGTGCGTTGCTGAGCACACGAGAAATGGTGTTTCTCAGTCCTGTGACAGACCAGAGGCTACAGTAGTGCCTCAGACCCCACACCTGCAGGGTGCTTGGTCCGAGGGAGGCAAGGTGCTGGGTCCGAGGGAGACAGGGTGCTGGGTCCGAGGGAGGCAGGGTGCTGGGTCCGAGGGAGGCAGGGTGCTGGGTCCAAGGAAGGCAGGGTGCTGGGTCTGAGGGAGGCAGGGTGCTGGGTCCGAGGTAGGCAGGGTGCTGGGTCTGAGGGGAGGCAGAGTGCAGGGTCCAAGGCAGGCAGGGTGCTCAAACCTTTTGCTGCTAGGAGGATTCCTGATTCATGCCCATAAAAAATGCACTCTGGTGAATCAAGCTTCCAGCAGAGACAAATCCTTGCTTGCTCCAAAAGCAACAGCCAGGTGTCACGGGTCTGAATTAATGCAATACTGTGAAGTGGAAAAATATTACCAACTCCTCCAGCAGCTATTTGGACAGAGAATTTAATAATCCCAAAGAGACTGTCTTAATGTAAAAGAAAAGCAAACCCCAAGTGAGGGGAAAGTGGAACTGAAACACAAGCTTCAAATTTACTAACTCACAATGATTTACCTGGGGAAAATGACAAATCTCTGAAGGTTAGTAGATAAATTGAAAAATTCCCAAACTCAATGACTCTTTCCCAGAACAATTTTAGCAAGTTTTACTTCTAATACAGTAAGATTTTGCAGCTGAAGCAAACCTCAGCATATCGAAGGTGTACATTTTATTGCATGAGAGATGGTGTCTTTTTAGTGCCAGTCCCTCAAAATATTAGCAAAATAATATTAAAATGAAGACATGTTTGGTTTCATGGTTAAAAAATTTTCATTAAAATTTGCTTGCCAGTGAGTTTAAGATAAGCTTTTAAATGGAATTTGCACTAGAGTGAAGATTCTGTTTCTCTTCTTGTTTTGTTGGTTTTTTGGTTTTGTTTTGTTTGTTGTTGGTTTGGTTTTTTTTTTGAGAAGAGAAACTAAGATAAAGAGCGTTTACAGCTGTCACCACACAGTTTTTTAGAAAAAAACCTTTAAACCTTATAATCCTTGTTGTATACCAAATCTGTCAATGCCAAATATAGTTTTGGTGCCAGTGCTTTACTGTATCTCATTTAGCATGTAAATGATTAGTTATTTCTAAAACTAGCAAGAATATCTACAAAGTGTTAAGTATATTCATCTGCCTGAGGAATTCTCTCAGACCACAAGGAGCAGAAAAAAGATAGGTAAAATTACATATACAGAGAGTGAACACACACACACAGGACTGTGTGCACGGAAGTGTTGTGAACCCACAGAAAACATCCATTGAACCAGACACAAGCAACTGTTCCAGATAATGAGGGTTCCTCACTGATTTCTTACTCCAAGATTAATATCTAAGAAGGGTATTTAGATTTTGTGGAAAGTTCTTGCTGAAAGGTTTTTGGCAAATCAGTGACTGACATCACATCCCTGGCTGCCTTCTTTGACACACTGTCTCTTCCAGGGTTTTACTAGGTCTTACCTTTGCTATTTTGGTCTTCCTGTATAAATAGATGGTAGGCCCTCTAACAGGGTATAGCTCGGGACAATCTGGGGAAGTCCCATTTGTTGGGAAAAAAATAAGCCCATGATGAAAAGACTTATCTGAGCTGACTACCTCAAAGCAGGAAAATTTTGGTTCTAGGGTATTTCAGTTCTTTTCTGTTAGGAAGAAGGATCTTCAGCCTGGAATAGAAAGGACAGAGTTAACTACTGCTCATGTGCAAAGAATGGGAGCTTGTATCTGTGGTATATAGAGGTTGTACCACGTTCACATCTAATATACATGAACTAAAGAAATTTTTATCTGAAGCAAAAGCCTTACAACTGCTTTTATAGGAAATAGTGTCTACAGACAAATTGCAAAGCAGTTTCAGCTCTTGCTCCTTGTGTTGAACAAGCGCTTTCAAAATTACCTCTATAGAAATTCAAAAGAAAAGAGTATTGAAACCAGTTAATTTTCCTTCCTGTTCAGGAGGTGGCAGTGGAGACCCAGCAGTGGAGAGATGTCAGCTGGAATTTAAGTGGTATCTCTGCAAAGGATAGTCAGGAAGTATTCACTGGGTTATGTAGTGCAAACAAAGCAACAGCTCCTCTAGAAATGGCCATTTTTAAGACAGCAATAACCTAACAGTGAAGAATTAAATTAGAGAAAATTAGTCTTCACAAAACTGTGGAGGAAACTCATTTGAGTGTAGTTACAGCTATTTCTGCTGTCAACCCTTATGGTATTTACTGTTGTTTATACAAGATACTTCCTTGTTTAATTAGATTTTACAACGCCAAATGTACACACAACTTGCAGAGTGAGCAATGCACAATGCAACCCTGGTTTAGATTGCTTTGTACAGCAAATATGTTACAATTCAGCATAATTATCCTAGTGGAACACAGTTGTACATGTATAAAAGATCTGCATTCAAAACATTTGCTCCAGAATTCAATTTTGTATGGTCCCTTTTTCAAACACTTTATAACAGTAGGTGATCCATCCCCTCAGCAGCTATTCAGGCAACACAAATCTCATTTACTTCTCATATAAAATTTAAAGTGGGGATTTTCTTCTTGCCCAGAGCCTCAGAAATACTCCATGGCAGCACTACACTTTCAGTAGTTTCAGTGCAGCACTTGCTTTCTCTTAATTAAAGACGTATTGGTTTTGTTTTTTCACCTTCTGGTTAGCATCAGAGGGTGGTTGAAGAGTCATTGTACTTTGCCTTTAGTGGTTTTATGGACTTCTGCAGTTCCATGGTTTGGGTTTTGTACTGATGGAGAGAATTTAATAGATCCCTCTTGACTGGGTGGTATCAGCTGTAGCTTTGATTGGGAGCTCACAGACAGAGTAGTGACAATACTTTTTATAAGGGGGTGAACTGAATGGGGATGAAAAAACTATCAGAGCCATTTCTAAGACATATCAGGGAAATTATTAATTTCACAAATCACAAGAACTACTGATCAAAGGAGCCAGTGCCCTAGATTATTATGGCATATGTAAATTCAGTTGGGTTTTTTTTTTTCAGATTATGCAGTAGAATAGAAAAATGCAAATATTCAGTCAGGTCAAAAAGAACAAGACAAGGTTATAGCTTAGGGACACATTTTCAAGGCAATCAAAACACTATGCCTTAAACAGCTGGCAGATTGTCACTCAGAAAAGATATTTTCTCTCCAGTATTTAGACTCGTTTTTATTTCAGTAATACACAGTGTGATGAAACTTTAGCTTTTCTCACTCTGGCTCAATTAAGCCTTCTGAGGTTTTTGATGTTTTAGCCTAATAAAAATCTGGGGGCTTGACACTGGGAAGCCTGAATAAGCTACAGTTTACAGGAAATTCATCCAGATGACTTAACAGTCCCTTTTGGCAAGAGCTGCAGCACAGAAAGAACAATGTGCTGGGGGCTACCCATCAGAATTCTGCAAGCTTTAGAGTCAGTGTTCCTACTTAGAGCAGAAGTCCTCACTTTGTAATGACAGGCAGGACCAGAATGTTAAATCAAGGAAACTCCTCTGTGTTTAAACCTACACACAAGTTTAACCTCTAAGCCTCTTTCTTCTTCATTAAAAATAATTTTAAGCTACTTGAAGGATGTCTATTCCTGTACATTATTACTGAAATTGTCTCAGTAGAAGCTCACTTGACTGCAATACAAATAATAAACCAACACATTTAAACATAATATGTACCACAGAGTTTTATAGGAACAGACTAAAAAATACCCAGCTTTTTCCTTTGAATGTCTCAGCTTTTTCCTTTGAAAGTTTTGAAGTTTTGAGTCTATGACTCCTGTCTGGGAAAATATTATGGGAACTAAGAGAACTTGTCTCTTTTCCTCACAGTGTACATGCAGTGCAACATTCTGACAGTGTATGAGGAGAGAAGCAATAAAGTGGAAACAAGAGGAAGAACAGAAACCACAGGTACTTTTGTACCTACACATATATGGACATCTTTCTATTTCTGGAGTCTATTCTGTCCATTTGCAGTTGTTGAAATACAAATAAAGTGAAGAACAAATTCTACATAGCTGAGCCTCCTTTTTTTTTTTTTTATTATTATTATTATTTGACACTCACATTACAAAATTTAGAAACCATAGACAGTTCAGGCAAACTGTTAAAACACAGTATAAATTAGGGGGTTTAATATATAAATTCTATACATAGGTAAGTTAGCTCGAACATGACTTGACAAAAGGATTTCATAACAATCTTACCACAACTGTATAAAAAGGCATGGGGATAGGATGGGCACTATAACCATGAATGCAGGTTAAGACATTTTCCACAACAGCTATAAAGCTTAACAAAGACCATGCTATCCTCGCGGTGTCTATGTGGGCTACAGTATGCTTATTACCATTAACATTTTGCAAGGTCTATGTACAGTCACAAAATCATAACAGCCACTTTCAAGTAACCTTTACTGTTTCCTGCCTGTGCAATTAATAAAGTGTCGATATCTGTTCTGAGGACATCTAACAAAGCTACATGTTTGGAGTATTTTGGATAGTAGAGGGATTTCAATTTGACCTGAAAATTATAATCATAAGATTAAATCATACAATTTAAAGAAAAAGATACAAGAAAAGCACAGCTCCTCATTACTATCACTCACATGATCAATATATACCAGGAAGTAGATAGATTAAAAGACTATTTGAGTCTTTTTAAGAAACAGAAAGATAATTTAGTTCCCATTTTCCTAAGCACAACTGTAAAAAAGAGTTATGCCAAAAGAAATTAAAATTTTGATACCTTGATGGGGTAATGTTTTGAAAGGATGTGCTTCCCAGGCAACACATCATTCAACCTTTGAATCAGTCTGAAAATACAGACAGTTCTGCTTACTCATTTTTACTCTGTGCTTTTAGGTCTGTGACTAAATGTTTTTGAATAGTATGTTCTTGGAGTTTAGGCTGAAGACAGCTGGTACTGTCACTAAAAGTGAAACATTCTTAAATTCTGATTTCTCACCTTTGTAAGCTGATGAACACTTGCTAAGAGTTTTGAAACCCAGAGGATAACTTATTTTTCTTCTCTGTTGAGTTCTAGTAATGGTCTTTTTACAGTCACTCCTAAGGGAAGCACTTTTACATTTGTAAGAATCACATCTTGAAACACTTGAATTTAATAGCTCTGCATGTGCATCTTTCACTAAGTTTTAATAATTAGGAGGGTTCTACTGGAACAGTTCCTTGTAGTTCAAGGTGAGGACAGATGGTAAGAGAGAACCCAGCTGGGGCTCTTAGGGAAATACACAAGATGTCAACTGTCCAGACTGCAGCACTCATTGTCTCAACTTTGTTTACCCATGGGCCAAACATCAAGAAACCATCATATGTTTAGTTGTTTCAAAAAGACTAGAATTTTAGATGCATCATGAAATAACAAAAGCAGTGATGTAGAACTGACCAGTAACAGTTCACTGGGGAAGTCACAGTTCTCTGAAAGATATCTGGCCTATGGAATTTTCTGGTCAGTCGTCCATTAAATGGGGCTTTGCACATTTTAGAAGGAAGTTTCCTGTACAGATGCTTAACTCATAAGACTCATGATCTCTTCTGCATTCAAGGCATCCTGGAAGCATTGCTGTACCGTAGTATTAGACTGGGTTGGCAGTTTTAGGGCCATAGGGATGTAGAAAGACTCCTATTATGACAGCTCTGGAGTATGACTGTAGAGCCCTTACACAGCAGAGAACTAGAAAACTCTTCCTATGGCATTTTGCAAGAGCTGTTTATGGAACAAAATAACCACTTCTGTGTAGGGAAAGGCATAAAGGGAAGAACAAGCAGCCTAAGCTGCTCTGAATTTACAGCATTACAGTCTGTCATTGGCCACAGGGCAAGGCAGGGGACCTAGACAGGAATTACTCATACTTAGCTGAGTTACAGCCTGAGTTTCAGTGTCTTGCACCAGCATGGAGTGTACAAAATATCACCCACACAAACTGTTAGCTTCTTATCTACATGCACTCGTGCAGCCCAAGAAGGCCAACCAGATCCTGGGATATATCAAGAGAAGTGTAGCCAGCAGGTCAAGAGAGGTGATTCTCCCCTTTTACTCTGCTCTGGTGAGACCTCACCTTGAATACTGCATCTGGTTCTGGTGTCCCCACCATAAGAGGGCCATAGATCTGTTGGAGCGCGTTCAGAGGAGGCCACAAGGATGATCCAGGGGCTGGAGCACCTTTGCTACAAGGACAGGCTGAGGGAGCTGGGATTGTTCAGTCTTGAAAAGAGAAGACTTTGGGGGGACCTAATAGCTGCCTTCCAATACCTGAAGGGAATCTACAGGAAGGCTGGGGAGAGACTTTTTACAAGAACTTTGACTGACAGGACAAGGGGAAATGGTTTTAAATTGAAGGATTTAGATTAGATCTTAGGAAGAAATTCTTCAGTATGAGGGTGGCAAGATTTTGGAATAAATTGCCCAGAGACTTTGTGGCTTCCCCCTCCCTGGAGGTGTTCAAGGCCAGGTTGGACAGAGCCTTGAGTAGCCTGATCTAGTTGAGAGGCGTCCCTGCCCATGACAGGGAGGTTGGATTAGATGATCTCTAAGGTCCCTTCCAACCTAGGCCATTCTATTATTCTATGATCTTACATAATGTAAAATGCAGGATGTGATGCCTGGTATGAGCATTAGCTTAATGGATTTAATATTTTTTTGAGGATCTGAAAACATGCAAAAATAACTGTAAAATAATGAATAGAAAACAGATTAGCCTTTCTTGATGGAACAGGTCTGAAGGCACCATGTTTGCTGCATCCCCTGCTCAGCTCTGAGCTCAGCTGCTCCAGAGAGAAGCTGATAGGGGCTGCAGGGAAAGGGACACACTCTAAGGCAGTGTGCCTTCTTTCCAACATACCCACCATTAAGCCAGAGGTTTCTGCATTGGTATTTCACTGTATTCTCTCCTGCCTTAGCCTGCCCATCTGCCATTGATATTAACAGGAAAATAAGTGCAGACACCCTGTTTCACTCTGCTGCTATGCTGTGAAATGTATGAAAGTTAAGAACCATCAAGCTATTTCTCATAATTTTAAAAATTGTTTTCCCATGTTACTTAGAGGTGAAAATTCCTGTCAAATAAGTAATAAATCATTCACCGAAGTCCAATGGAAGAAGCTCCTTTAATTCAAAGAATATTCTTGCAATTGTTCTGTTGGATGGATAAGGAGGTAGGCTTTGCCCCAGATGAACTTCCAAGAACTTCTTACCTTTCAAAAGGGATGTGTCCCAGCATTAGAAACCTAAGAGTGCAGGCTAAGGTATGAATTTGCTTGTCAGCTTTGTACAGGATCATCTGATCTCCTATGAATCCCACTGTTAGTTCACATGCTGCTACAGACACCAGCAAGGGCATGCACTGTTCCCTTGCCACGGTGCAACAATGCCCTGCACCAATTACTGAGGTAATTTCACTCAACAAGTAATGTTAAAATGGACAAAAGAAAAGAAAGTGTTTGGCCCACAGTTGATACTCTTTTCCTGGTTTTCTTGTCTCACCCCAATCCCATTCTGGAATTACAATGGAAACTATCAGTTCACAATAAAAGGCGGTTTAATTTCCAAGGAAGAGATACCTGAGATGGAAAAGGTTAGCTTCTACCAGTTTAAAAAGAAGAAAAAAATCATGGTTCTTAAAGCCAGAAAGTCAAATTTCTCTCTCAGACATGAATTATCAAATCAGATTTAGTCCTTGAATTTGCTGCTGAAACTTCAACAATGTCAAAGAAAACTTTTGCTAAAGCTGGATATTCACCCTATTAAATGCAACCTGCCCATCTGAGAGTCACACATGGCTCAAAAGAAAGGCCTGGGACTATACCAGTTGTTGAGGCAACTTAATCCCCATGAAGAGCTTAAACTGTACTATAGTTAATTGCGGACTGCTCCAAAACCCATCAAAATCAACTGGAGTTTTCCTCTGGCACATTGTTGTGCTTAGGATCAGTCTCATTCTATGGAAAACAGTCATTGTTAAGCCAGATACCATTAAATATGTAACTTTTTTACACTGATATATATATAACAATATCTTTTCTACTAACACAGTTTTGACAACTCCAATTAGATATTCAGTAATCTGAGCTCTGTTCTAAACTGGATTTACAGTCATGTGCAAAACAGAACTCATGTGCTTTAATAAAAGGTGCATAAACTATTGCAATAAACCATGACAGAGTAACCAAGGTATCAGTAAGGGACTGGCTTGATTTTAAGTGAGTGGTTATCTTATCACCACTGACTACATCATAAAATAATTTCAAGCTGAGAAAAAATATCTCTAAGCTTAAATCTTTTTTTTATTTGAAGTGCTTTAGCAGCTGTGTCCACACTTTGTTGAAGTGCCATCTCAGCAGTGGCTTGGATCACAGTTTGCTTCCAGAGCTGCATGTCCTCCATCCACATGGGGAGCTCCCTGCCGGCTGTGTGACAGAATTGTATTAACTGCCTGGCAGAGGGAATAAGGACATGCTAAGTTCAGCATACTCTGGTGCACAGGGTTCTTGTGTGCTAGACTACTTTCAAAAGGTTTTTACCCTCAAGATTGTCATGGTCAGCAGACCTACATCCTTCCACCTTTAATTAGGTAATGTGATTGATGTTAATGCAAAATTGAGGGCAAGATTTTATGATTATATCTTTTAAAAGACATTGAGCTAGTCCATCTACTGACTTCAACACAAGCTGAAGGCACACAATTCCCTCATTGTTTTTCACCAGGCTTTTCATCTAGCCCTGCATTGCAGAATGGCACACTCAAGAAATGAAAAAAAATAGAACTCTTGCTACCACTTTGATTACACTGGATGAGGTGCAGAAATGATTTAATGTATTGGGGTTTTTTCAAATATTGCTGTATGCACAGAAGCTAAATTCATGCTTCTGAAAGACTCTGCATCTTGTATCTTACTAGCTTAGGAGTTTGATACTAACACTACAGACCTATAGGTCTAGTTTTGCTCTGTTCTCTGTGTAGCATGTTGGAGCAGCTATCAGAGAGGTGAATCCACTGCAAAAAGTGGTGTCATTGCTACTTGTAACTTGTCTAGATGTTAGCCTAATGGCTACATGCCTTATAGTTGCTTAGTGCTTGGTGTTAAGTGATACTGCTTTCTTTTCAGCATGGTAGGAGCTCTTTACACATTTATAGCAAGAAAATATTTATTATTGCAAGTGCTTTTTCTCATTTTCCTGTTCTGTAGTACACTTGTGGAAGAAATCTATTCTCCAAATTGTCATCCTTTGTTTTCAGTTATACTTGGCATTTTGTACACCAACAGAGTTGGTGAAGCAAGGCTCTAACTACTTTCCTGTCTGGAGTTGTAACCCTAGTTAGCCAAAGATAAATCACAAATGCAACTGACCACTGTAACTTAAAGTTTTACATTGTTTCTATTTAAATCAATAGGATTTTAGCTACAAAAGTATGTGAGGACAACATATGATTCCTCAAGTCTAGTTTTTAAAAGTACTGTATTCTCATTTTAAGTTGTTCAGTACTCTCATCTCCAAGTCATTTTGCAAACAGCAGCCAGCGAGTTTATCTGGAGATATTAATCAAGAAATTAGGATGTTTAGCACTTTTGAAAAAAGATCTTTTCAGTGTGTGACTACATCAAGGCTTAAAGATAACAGTGCTTCTGACAGTCCCACTAAGCCCTTAATACTTATCTAAATCTGAACTTTATGCTGCCATTTTAAGCACTGAGGTTTGGAAGTTTGGGGCTATGAAAATGGTTTAGTTTGCAACAGTGATAAACTTTATGAGATCTAATTTAACTCATAATCAGAAAATGGCCTGAATTACGGAAGGTGCCCAAGAATATAAAGTATTATCATGGGAAATCACACTTTGATTCATCTTCAGTGTGTTAAAATCTCAGCTATACCAGCCTCTATTGGCTCATTAGAAAAGGAGTGAGGATTTTCATTTTAAAAGGTATGCCTTAAGAACAGGCTCATCCACCTACACTGGGCTTCAGAGAAATTAAAAAAAAAAAAAATCCACTATGAAGCCACACTGTGCCTGTTAAAAACATTAAGAAAAAAATTACCATTTAGCAAGCACACTTAAGCATTAGCATTGTTGTAGTTATGTTTATGGTTATTGCTCTGGATTTGGTTGTAATTTAACAGGCTTTTAATGGCATCATTTTGGAAATGGTTCTGCTTGAAGGAATGGCTCTGTGTATACATTTCTCTGTACAGCTTGCAGCTCATGTATAGAACCTAACAAACAGCTTATTAACAGTATCACAAGAACAGTGATGATTTCCTGTCTAGAATGATGTTGTGCCATCTTTACACTTAGTTCTTCCATACAAATCCTGAATAAACACATGACATTTTTACATTCCCTCTGGTTGAATTCACATGCTGACAGACCTATATGAAAAGGAGAACTGATGTTCTGCCTCAAGCCTTCACCCTACATATACAAATCTGGAAGGAGCTGTCCTGCTCATCTCAGCACCTGCAGGAACAGGGGATTCCAGGTGGCCATGGCAGAGACCACATAGGGTTTCACAAACCAAAACCCAACATAAGAGCTGCACTGCAGACACTGCAAACTTTTAAAGCACATCTCAGGCTGCTGCAATCCTGATCGGCTCAACTGCCAGAGCTGCCCTCAAACACCAGCTCCCCAACAGCTCACATTTCACCAACTCAGGTATGGGTAACTTTCGAGGCCTGGTAGAGGGTAGGAACAATTCTAGTTCTCTGGCTAAATGCACAGGCCAGCACAGACAGGTACTGTGACTGGCCTAATCTTTCAAAACACTTCAGCCACTTAGAATCACTCTCTATTGACATAAAACTATTACTGGTGTCAAAGAAAGGGCTACATCCTTCTGTTGTAGACAGAAAGACTGAAACATCTGAAAACACCAGCACCAAGTCAGTAATAAAATGCAAAGTTCAGTATCATGTCACATTCAGGTTTCATTTAAGCTTTTTGAATTGTTTTCTGGGGCAAGTATGAACATTCTATCCACAGTCTACTGCTAGGGTTTAATTTTGAATCTAATATCCATATAGTTCATTATAATGTAATATATGTGTTACAATAGCACCTTGATTATTGTGTAACTTTAAACACAAGATATAGTCCCTACTTAATATCATCTGCAAGGAAATGGTGAACATGGTTTAGATCCCAAAAGTAAAAAAGAGAAAAATGGTTATCTGCTCATAAGTAACACATTCTTTAGTGCATTCATTCTACTCTGAAACACTGTATCTTTTTAAAGAATACCACACAGTTCCCAGATTCAGAGCATTATCCCCTCTTCCTATCCTCTTAGTGTCATGTTGCAAAATAAACCGTGCTGTATTAATTGGAACCTGATTATTTTTTTTTTGAAATGGTAATGCTGTATCTTTTTTCTTTAAGTGTTATAAAACCCTCTAAAAGATGCAGTTGAGCATCAACAAAATTAGGGAATACCCTACAAGCATTAAACTGACATAAAATGAGTTCAGAGCCATTTGCTTCTTCAATTCAACTTAAGATGTGTTGAATGTTGAAGACTGTCTTCAAATAGTACCATCTACACTCTGCACCCTCCTCAGATCTGCCAAGATTCACAGTAAGAAAAGCAGTAACAGTGGTGAGAAGAATAATTAGGCAATAGTCATACTTCAGATTGTTCTCTGTAAAAACTCACAGGGTTTGTACAACTGTCCCATGCTGATGTGGTCTGTAGGTGACATACATGTGTACATATGAGTGAGCGATGTCAGTTTTCATCCACCAGAAGCTTATACCTGTAGCAGTCAGAGCTTTGTTCAACAAGGCTGGGGGACTGCTAATTTAAAATTAAGTTCTTCTTTCTTCATTCAGCAATTAACCAGATTGCTGCTGTGTCTGTCATTTAATTTTACAATCCTCAGAGGGTTTAAAGAGCTGCTGTCTGAAGCACCTGCTTCTGAAATATTAATGTGTATTTTTTGCTTTCATTTCTTTATAATTTTCTGTTCTCTTTTGCTGTACCGTGGTTCTCCATGCTCCTGATTTTCATATGTTTTCCTTCAGAGGCAAAAGTTACCATGATCCTGATGCAGTTTGGGCACAGCCACAAATTGTCTGTCCTTCTTCTGTATGTCTCATAGTAGAAAAGCGTCATTGTGCACACAGTTCTGTTGTTCTCAGAGGATGAATCCAGTTCACCCATCACATTAGGCAGTCAAAAAAAAAAAACCCAACAAAAAACTGAAACAAAAAAATTGTCTAAATCCCAAACAGGCATCTTTGGAATCAGTAGTGCAAAATGTTTGCGGATTTCTTTTCCTTGACCTACTGCAATAATCTCTTAATCTTCAAGTCTTTCCTAAAATAGTGGATCTGTAAATTTAAAACGTTAAGAACAATGAAAAAAATGCAAATACGAAGCTGGGTTGTTTGGTTTTTTTTGTTTTAAATTATTCTCTTCACATTCTCACGCCAAACCATCTTATAAAAGACAAACTGCAGGAAGATCCATTTAACCCACAGCATTTTTATCTATATTTTTTCATTTTTCATCCAGGCCTCTGTTGCATGGGCACAGTACCGTATAAATGCACAAATGGAGAATATTCTTAAATGGTGGATAATTTGACATTAGGATTAGCTTTTATCAGGGCACCCTCAACTCTGTAGATTAGTTTTAAATGGAAAGACTGTGATCAGAGGTTACATTTCAAATGCCAAACTTTAAAAGCTTTGATGATCAGTGCAGTGTTTTGGAGGTACTTTAGAAGTGAGCTGATAAAATGAGTGGTTACCTTAAGGATTTCCACCTATCTTTTTCTGTCTGATTTTCCGGACTTTCACTTTCGTAGGAAGCCAGATACAAACCTGGAAAAGGTAAATATGTGTTATTCCCACAGCAACAGTAACCTGCTATCTCTCTCTGCCTTAGTGTGTGTCCCATATTGTACCAAACAGCAAGAGACACCTTAAAACTTCGTGGTCCACCAGATAGCTGGGGATCAGTAGGACAATGGTGTTTATTCTCTCATATGTCTAAAAAATGTTGGAAGTTCACATGTTGGAAAGATGTTACATTAATTATGATTGAACAATAAAGGAGCCCAGAGTTAAAATATGTTACATGACCTTTTTATAAAAATATTAAGCTGTTCAATGATTTCAGGTTTTTCACACAGAAAGCTGGGCCTATGTACTCCATCACAGCATTGCTACCAAAGTGATATATGAACATTAAAAGACAGACAGTGAGGGCTGAGAACTAAGCAAACTTTTTACAATGAAGGGTATTCCCATCACTTAATGATGGGAATCACTTAATCCCCACAACTTTATCTTCCTCAATCTTTTTAAAGCTTATGGGGACGTGGTATATTAAATAGATATGAAACACCCACAAGGTAAGAATGACTTAATCAGAGAAGGAACACAGTAGAAGAAAGTAAACACATCTTCTTCTGCAAAACTTTGCATTGTCAGATGCATGTTATGACACCAAAATGTGGAATCTCCTCTGCAAAAGCTGACAGTGCATTAATATCTTACTGTCTTCACAGATATTTTTTTTTAAGTAGGCTACAATTTGCATTTGCTCACATTTGCTTAGTGATGCTTTATTCTTTAGTGCTGGAACCATCTCAGTATTCGTCTGTACTACAATTCAATTGCATTTTAATATTCAGATGTTGCCCCATGCTGTGACAAGAAAAGTACAGCTGCATTTCACTGCAGCATCTCTCTAATATATTCTTCCACCTTCTACTCAGGATAGGTCCTTTTGCTCCACACTTTGTCTGGCTAACAGGGGAAGCTGTCTGCAGCTTCTACCACAGGCATCTCATAAAAGCAGCATGAATATAGTGGAGGGCATGAGAGAGAAAAGCTGCAAACAATTTGTGGGTTGGGGTCACCTTTTTTTTGGCCCAGCAGCATGAAAACTGTGCTTTAACCCATGTCTTTCACTTTCCATCCCTTTAGAACCTAAAACCAGAACAAATGCCTCCATTGTATCTCCTTTCAATACGTATTACTTTAATCACATTAATTACTCTATTTTGGCAGTCATTCTCAGGGTTTAGGCAGAATTTTTGAAGCTGTATTTAGTGTTTTGAAGTAGTCTGTGAAATAAAAACTGTCTGGTCTTATTAACTTGGATTTGTACAGAAAATTGCCTATAGAA
Organism: Ceyx melanurus; assembly: GCA_024611195.1. Classification (NCBI taxonomy): domain Eukaryota; kingdom Metazoa; phylum Chordata; class Aves; order Coraciiformes; family Alcedinidae; genus Ceyx; species Ceyx melanurus. The sequence continues at coordinate 70,051 of JANHGL010009978.1, read as the reverse complement.
TCAAGAAAAAAATAAACCCCAGTATAGCTTATGGGAATATAGCTATAGACAGTTCTGTGCATGACAATATACCAAGAGGCAACTGACACAGGCCAACATGAAATGACACAGTCTGACATACTGGATACCAAATTGAAGAGGACAGATAAGTATAAAAAGACAATGAGAGAAAACTTTTAGAGTGGGGCTTCCATAGCTTAAATTAATGACTAGAAAAAAAATTCCTAAATATTCTTTTATGTAGATAACATATTTCTTTGCTGTAGTGGAGGAGGTCAGCTGGACTAACATCGCCCTGGGCTGTGTACACAGAAGAGCTGACAGTGTTGGTTTGTGGAAGAGATTAGTTCTGGCTCCATCAATCACAGAATGAGTGGCTAAGGGACAGCTGACATTCATAGCAGTATATGACATGGTTGTGTGGCCTCTTTTTGAAAGAAAGAGTAAGTGCCTTATGGGCAGGAGAAAAGCAATCAAGCAGCAGCTTTGTGAGCTTGAAGGTTCTATTTGCAAAACCACATTGATAGACTGGGGATCAGCAGCCAGCATGACAGCAAAGCTAGGAAAGAAACAGGACTGGTCAGTGAGAGAGATCACCAAAGCATGGATCAGGGTCTTAATTAGTAGCAATGAAGATACACAGAGTACGGAATTGTACAGAGTCTTACCATCTTCAGTAAAAACGGGAGCAGTATGCAAGTAGTGGATGATGTTAGGGTCTTGTTCAAAGGGACATTCCACTTGCTTCCATGTTATAAATTCTCCTACTTGCTTAGCCAGTTCCAGAAATTTCTGTAAATATAAACCCATTTCACTCAGATACAGCAAGATGATCTCACCAGAACAACAACAAACAAAACAGAGGACTGGGATCCAGGATCCTTTGTGCCAACCACCAGGACATTAGAAGCTAAGAGCCTTTTATGTTTTAGATGGGTACATTTTCATGTATCCATTTAAACGCTCATTTACGGAAGAGAGGGAGAGGAAAGGGTGTGCTGCTTCTTCTTACATGCCATCTCAGTCTGTACTTAAAGTGAAATGTATCCATGAACAAAGGTATGGGTTACACTTATGTACTTAAGAATTGAGGACATAAACGTTGATGGAACAGGAGGGCACATCATTAGATATAAATTACATGAAGTGGAGTGCCTCCTATGCCCCACAACTCTTTAGGGCTTCTAACAGTTCTGATATAATTTAAGGCAATGCCAGGATCAGTGTTTTATGCATTACTCACTATCTCAAAATGCCAATAACTGAAGGAGAAATTTAATGCAATCACAGTGAGGCTGAAGAAATTATTTTTAAAGAATTTGAGAGCTCAGGAACTATTTCCTCACTGACAATGGGTGGTTCTTTTGGAAGTACCTCACATCTGCCTCTTCACCAGAATGCAAGCAGAACCATGGCAGTACAGAACGCCCGAGTGCCTGCACTCCCACTAGCAACAAGTTGTACTGGTGTAAAACAACCTGCTCCAGCAGACAACTGGGGTTACTCGGGATACGCAACTAATACTGCCCAATGCCAGGGCTGTGGGGAATATATGAAATATGTGCTTTTTATATATGATTTTAATATAAATTCTTCTGTTTAAAACCTACAGACAGGAGGTAAAACATTCAAATCCTTACATTATTGGTGTGACATTTACCTCATGGACACAGTGACTCTGCACATTGTGTGCAATTCTGCTTGTATTCTAATTTTACCTTAACAACCACAAGTAATTTATGTCTTACTTTGTCAAATCTCATTATTAAAACTGAGAAAGTGCTAAAAGGCAGATAAAATATAAATCATTTTCAATTGACCTGTTGATGTATGTAAGAAAAAGTTTTCTATGTTTTCTGAAAAACTTGTCTTCCCAACTTTAAGCCATAAATACAGTAATTTATACTGCTGACAGTGTATTTCTAGCAGATAGTAAGCATCAAGTAAGTCAGAATTATATGTTTCTAATGTTTACATAAAGTATACATATTAATTCTTTTTAAAAGAATTTTGGGATTGGTTTAACCTTCAATCAGCCACTTGAGATGGTCTGTTTTGGCATATTCAGTCTTTTTTGGTCTACACTGAAATTGCAGGCAAAAGGTCTCAGATAGTGCTATCAGAATGGGATAGATAAAAAACATTTTTCAGATCTTACTTCAAAGTTGACATGTCCATTTGGAAGGCGATTAGCACATCCTTCATTCAAAAAATAAATGTCTTTGATCAATAGGCTAAAGAAGGGGATCACAATCTGTGAATAGAAATTACATAACTATTATCTTTCCAGATCAGTATTTCTCTGCATGAAAGAACTCAATCAGGAGAGAATAGACAAAAAGAAATACTAACTTTTTGGTGTGCTAGGCATTTAAAAAGCAGTACAGTGACAGGCAAGCAAAAAGGCAGTAGAGTACAGACACTTCCAGCCAAAAGGAGAACATATGCTGAAATGAGTAAGAACTGAGCACAGTATTCACCAAGTGTAATAACATGACTAAGAAAATGCTAATAACACAGTTTATTATCAACAACATCACTGTTTGATGACAAGATTAGACAGCAAAGAGCAAAATAGCAGAACTCCTTTCTCTATTGGGTCTTTATAAGCAAAGATGTTGAATACACAAATCTAGCAATTTAAAGACAGCTAGCAACCAAAGAACCAGTATTGTCCCTGTACAAGGGAAATCAGAATGAAATTTGATGACTAAGGACTTGTCTACAACAGTTAATCAGGAGCTGTTTCATTTTCAACAGCTCCATGCACAGCTACCTCTTGAGGCATATAATTTCCTTCCTGGTGCCTGATTACTACAACCTGCTTCTCCAAATTAACCTGCAGACAATAGGATTGAAAATATTAGTTAATTGACAGGGAACTGACAACAGTAGTCAGCGACATCATTGTAGCACTCAGAATCAGTCCTGGGCATCACCCAGGCCAAAGTGGGACAGCACTGATCCAGGCCTTCTCGCTAAGCAATCACAGTCAGGTCATAATTTGCTATAGAAAAAGTCTTTTTCTAGGTAAGACTATTGAAATTAATGGAATTACAGCAGGCATAAATTTGATGCCAGATGTTCTACATCAACAAGCAGCCACAGTGCTCCTGAAACACATCTCCCACACTTCAGCAAAGATGCAGAGTTCAGCAGACTCTCTACGAGTCCTCAAGTCACAACTCAAAGCGAAAAAGAAGATAACACAAAGGACCAGTCCATGACAAGGTTGACTCCCAGGTCTCTGGCATTCAATATTCAAATCTGAGTCTATTCCCCTTTTCCAACACTGGCACTGTGATAGAAAAAGGCCACTTGGAGGGCTTGAGCTGTAAGGTCAGCAGCCACCTCTGTGAGCATTCTTCTGTGGCAGCAACACCTGCCTTTTAAGTCAGTAAGTATAAACTTGATCACCATGAACTTAAAGTAAAGCACACTGCATGGCAGAGCATCCAAATGTTTCCACTGTTCAATCAGTAAATTATTTGATCTGTAGCATGTTAAGTGTGCCCCACAGTTAAAGTGCCTTCATGGCATGCAACACCAGCCAAGGGAGCAATCCTCAAGTATTTAATATTATACTGGTATTCCATCTCATGCTGTACATCATCTGTAACAGGATATGAAATGGACCTAGAATAGGATTGGCAGTTGTTATTTTCCAGTCTACAGCCTTCATGATGCAGCACTGAGAGTGAGGAAGTCACAGATGTGAAAGCACTTACTGAGGCAAGAAGACTATAAGCCACTACCAATCCTTGCTGTGAAAATGGAAGCCAATTTCTGTTTCAGCTAAAATACCCTGTGCAGTAAACTGCTAATGATCTGCATCTCCGATGGGACAGACATAAATAAACTCTGTAATGTCAATGCAATAGCCATAAAAAAGCCTGATCTGACACTCCAGAAGCCACAGGCATTATCCTGATACATCCCACTGATATAATATAGGGCATGGAAACAATCCCCTCCAAATGCTGAGGCCTCCTTTCAGGGTGAGGTGAAGCAATTTCTAGTCAAACAGAGCTAAGTGTATTTTAGAATTAATTTTTATATCAAGCAAACTAGATAGTCAACCTGAAGTAAAGAATAAAATTCCATCCATGGGGTTTGTTTTCTACCAAAGATGACAATTCCACTGTGACCAGTACAGTCTTACAGGGTGGAAAGCTACAGAGAGCTTGGAGCCCACTGATAGAAATTGCTGCCAGGTTCTACCTACACATTTTTTGCAGGTAGATGCAAGCTTTTTCTGCCCTGCTCCACACTGCCTGGGAGCTGGGTCACCATTATTAGTGGTACTAAACATGAACGAAAAGCCTTGCTGAGAGGGAAGGTGTATGAATATGGGCTCAATGCCATGCTAATACAGCTACAGAGACACCAGCCAGCTCAGAGATAGAGCATGTTCTCAGCTGCATCTCAAAGACAGACCCTAGGACACCAGTTTTCTACACAGTTCCAGAAGATATCTGTCTTTGGGTCACCATTTATTTCCCTATTAAAAATATCCTGTGTGTTCTGTTGTTCACAATTTTGCAGGAAAAGCAACAAAAGTGGATATAGTTTTGCTCTAATGTTGGCTTCAAGCCAGGCACTTTGCTATCATAAAATCTGGCTTAATGCCAGAAACTCATATTGCACTCCCTTTTGATTCCCCCCTCCATGCTATCCCACCCACCCACATGCCAAAAGACAATTGTCTCCTGCAGAGGAAAGAAGAAAGCTAATGAGATCAGACATGTTTTTCCTCTATAGTATCAGATGGCACTGAACATGCTCCCAACATTTCAAAGCCAGAGACATGTCACGAGCACAACGCAGGGTTTCCCAGTAGAATTACTCCGTTTGGGAGGCGGCATGGGTCAGCTGACTGCACAGATAACACTTAAGATGTGCCTGGATCTGTTCCTGGATGACTTGGTCTAGGTGATCCTGCTCTGGCAGGGGGGTTGGACTAGATGATCTTCTAGGTCCCTTCCAACCCCTAACATTCTGTGGTTTTTTTAATGGTTGGATGACCTTAAAGGTCCCTTGCAACCAGATTCTGTGATTCTATGATCTCAGCTTTGAGAGCTCTCTTGCTGTGCATTTTCACAAGTCTGTTCCTAAACAAGTAACAAATATGTTCTAGCTATGCCATTCACACACTGCGAGAAGGGCCAGGTCAGAACAGTGCAGACTGAGGTTTATATTCACCCCTGGATCCTCCGGGGGTATACTGAGATCCTTCTTCTGCAACCTGTGCTGCAGTCTTGCATGAGCACCCCAAGGATAAGGATGGAGAGAGTGATGAAATCAGGCATCACTCTTTGTGCCAGAAGGCTGGTGTCATATGGGGGATTTGGGTGAGATATGTGCACAGAGTAGGTGGAGGGAGGGTGTCCCAGTTCACTGCCTCACCCTGTCTCCCTCTGAGAATATAATCAAGCCCTTGAGCTGTGCTACTGTTCAAGTGCTGTGCAAAACTCAGCAGCCAAGACACCAACCCCGAGGAGAGAACAAAGGAACATTTCTGGAGAGTTTGCCAGTTAAATATTATCTTCCCTGAACCCACAGGCAGTTTTAATTCCTGCAAGACATAACCTCATAACCCACTGCTTAGTCTGTTGGTCTGCAACAAGAGCAGTCCCTCCAGGGCACCTTCCTTCACAAGCAGATGGACTGAGACCTGAAGGCTCCATCTGTGCTTCTGGGGTGGCCAGCTGTAGACCAGAGGGGTGGGAGTGATTGGGATCTCAAACTCTTGTAAGCACAATGCAGCTTGAAGATATACATTTTCTTCAGTGTGAGCTTTGTAATAAGTTTGCCAAGAAATACCTCAACATTTTCTATTAAAAATGATCATGCTCTTCAATTTTATTAATTAAAAATAACTGATAATTAACAAATAACTGATAATCTTGCTTGTGACAAAATGCCTTAATTTCTACAGAAGAATTACATAATCTTCTGTATCTGACATTGTAGAATACCCACATGGAGTAGCTATATCATCCTATACTGGAGCATTTTCTTGAACTAATATTAACTACACAAGGGAAACAAAATATGAGTTTCTTCTTATATAAAATAGGTTTATTTCAATACAATAACCTCTCTACCCTCAGTCTTAACCAGCCAGGGGTACAGACATGACAGAGATGGTGAAACTCCACAGGAAATTAGGTAAGCCCATAAAGCACTTTTTTGAATATATATGATTGTCGCAGAAAAAGTAAACATCAGATGCATCTCAGACTGACAGGTCCATGCTGCAGTACACAAGTTAAAAGAATTTCCCTATCAGTCACAAACATCCAAAGCTATCATCTCTTCTTTGCTTTTCAGAGCAACTCAGCATACCCCCTTTTCAGCTGAGTCAGCCTGCGAGTAGATGCTGATCTCATTTCACTGAATATGCCTTGAGATGCCATTAGCTTCAGCAGATTTACATCACATTTGCAGGGATGTGAGATTACCATCTAGCCTGGCTCCTGTAGCAAATGAATCCTGAACTCTCTATTATGCTTGCCCATGCAGTATCTGCTTTACCTGAGCCATGCAATGTGCAGACATTACCTATTTATGTGCAACTGCAATGTTTAAAAAAAAATGCATCTCATTCACAAACCAAAGATAAAGAAAATTGAAAGAAGAAGTAAGAAAATTAACAAGGAACACACTGGGGTACAAACAAGGAGGATCTTGCACTAACATCTTCTCAATCTGATGTTTGAAGCATCACTGACATCTCAAAAAGCTACATATCTGCCATGAACACTGATAAAATACTTCAATTCTTTGCTCACCAAGATGGCAGCAACAACCAAATGAAACAAAAATTCACGAGGACAGAATTTCACCTCAAATGTGCTGCAATAGATTCAGACCAGATTTCTTTGCAGGACTTGTGGCAAGTCATCTTTCCCTAATGCAAATGGCGAGTACCTCCTCTCTGAATGCTGTGCTCTTTGCTCTCCATCTCAAATAACACACTACACAACCGAGGCCCATGGCTGGCACAGTTGGAAGAAAAGCACGGTTCCACCTGTGCCTGACAGGCTGACGCTCCATACTGAAATAAAAGTCAATTAAGTCTGGGATACCTATTCCATCAGGTTTGTCCATCTAATAACCTAAATGATGTGAATTTTCATGGATATAGAGATGCTTGCAACAAAGTTGCCCATGCTGTGTGCCATGCCCTACCCTCTTCAGCTCCCCAGTGTCTGACAGCAAGTCCACAAAAGCCCTGTGACCCATTCCAGACTCCTTCCAGACACGGATTTACATTTACAATTGAATTTAGCAGCACACAAGCCTTGCACTGGTGATTTATGGAAGGCAGGACAGCAATTGCATCAAGTCTTTAAGGCACTGACTCTCAGCAGCAATCCACCCCATACATTAGGAGCTAAATGGCATATGGTCACACCTACCTTCTCCCTGTTGCTGTGTGCAGTGAGGGATCTGTGAGCAGCCCCCCGCAATGCTGTTCTGTAGTTATAGAAGTTACCAGTAGGGTCCATCTGGTGCTAGATACACAAAAGAAGGTACATTAGTTAGAAAGTGACTTGGGTCCTCTGAAGAAAACTTTATCCTCTGTTGTAGCAGACCCTGAAGAGAGCCCAGACTAAACCTTCAAAAATCCACACACGCACAAAACCCACGAACCAAAGATATAATGAGAGATCTAAAGAGTGCAGCTGTTTTTAGCTTTGATTTTGTAGTAACAGCTTACTGAGCTCTTGCATGAAGAATAAGGTCTGCACTTTTTATATATGCCAAATCCCAGCATTCTCAATACGAAAAAAAACAACCTTGGGCCTTGTTCACTTGATGTCCAAGGTATGGTTTTGAAGCTTTACACTCAGCATCATATCCATGGCCAAACAGAACTGGCATCAGTGGAAGCACTATGGTGTGCATACAGACTAATATTTTTAGTTTGTTTGGGTTTTTTTCTCCTATTTGAGTGCTCTGAATCCCCTTCACATATCAAGCAGCTTCAGATCTTCCTCACTACACCTAGGAAACTTAATCCAGAATCTGCCCCTCTGCCTGTGAAACACATCTGGAAACATCTCATACCTGGATAACAATGTGAAAATTCACAAACAAAAAAATCCAGAATATAAGTCAAGAAGTGTATCTGCACCCTTTTTTTTTTTTTTTTTACCTCAAGAATGAAAAATTTGGCTGTTTTCACTTTTGACCAAGTCTTCTTTAGCCTGGAAACTGGACTCATGTTCATTCCAGCTATAAATGTAAAAGAAGAGAGAGCCATGGATCAGTCAGTTTTCCTTTTTCATCTGTGACAGGTGATGGAGAGACCAGGTTAGAAGCTGTACTTACAAATGATTGCCATCAGCGAATTAAAATTCCCTATGTTAAAGCACTCTCGGGCAACATCAATGAAGAATTCGATGACTTGTGCTCGTTGTTTCTTTTTTGCAGGCTGCGAATTAAAATAAATTACTATCTGTAATAAGAATATGCAGAATTGGAGGGGCTTTGTTCATCCATAGCACGGGTCCATGCACAGCTTGGGCCATCTGCTATCAGTTACTGTCCCTCATTTCCAACAATCCAGCGCATGCTGGTGACTGGCAGACTCTAAAATCAAAGCTTTCACTGCAGTGACACAGAAGAAATTCATGGCAATTCCCAGGCTTGCCTCAGTTAATGTCTCAGCAATGGAACAGGCAGCCCAAACAGCCGTGAGCAGCACCTCAGTTCCCAGCTGGCCTCCCTCAAGTCAGTAGGCCCAGACTGTCCTAAGGGCAGGATTTCGCACCCATGGAACAGCAGCATCCTTGTCCCAGAAAGACTTTGTTTCACTGCATTAATCCTTTTCCCTTCTTCTGGCCCTTCCAGCAATATGACCAGATGAAACAGTAGCTTGCATTTTAAATATACATTTTAATTGGACTGAAATTTCATCTTTTCCAAAGATGATCTTTGAATGGTAATGCTTTTGAATCACAGAGTATCTAGGCTGCTTTTACTATTGCTATTCTTCCCTTCCACACATTCATTTCACTTTGATGGGGCCAAATTAAACAAACTAAAATCACTACCAAGTTAAAAACCCACTAGTGACAGCTACAGTAATGGGAAGAAGGACAAAGAGCCATGCAATGGGAATTGACTAGCACAACATAGCTTTAGGATGACAGATAACAAATATTGCTCCACTAGAATATTTTCCAGCAGAAATCTCACAGGATAATTCAGGGCAATTTTGTCTCTTTTTCCCTGCAGGGTTCATTATTCCACACTGTGCTCTTACTACATCAAGAGAACAGCACATCCCCCACGTGTTGCAGCTCTGTTTTACAGTGTGTTTGTCATTTATCAGGTCGCTTCTGCAAATGCAATATTATTAAAACTCACTGTCAGATGCTTAACTCAGTCATAAGAAATAAATCCCCAGGTTTGCTTATTAATATATGATCTCAAGCTGGTACTTCCAGCACACCATGAAACATTCCATATACTTTTCACTTACCATACAAATTTCTGTTGCTACAAGATAGCAGAGTCTGTTGAACCATTTCACATAGGCCTCCAGGTTACTTGTCTTCTTCTGCTCACTGAAACAAGACTGGGAAAGGGAAAAAAAGGCACAAAAAGCCATATAACTCTGTTTCAGTTCATTGCCTGATTGCCAAGATAAATATTACACAGAGGTAATCATTGGCCATATTTCTCATGCACATGGAGGACTGTGCATTAAGGAGAACATTCAAACCATCAGTGGGTAGGTGGGCAGTTGGCAGATGCACTGTGTCCAGTGCATGTTTCACACTAGTGTATGGAAAACAGTCCCATTTTGCCTGCAGCAAGTGTGCACCAACACAGTCCACACTGACCATGTTCACTGTGATATTAACAGCTGGGGCGTTGCAGGATTGAGACAGTTACCATAATATGCAGAAGCAGTTAAGACAAGCAGAGTCTTCCACAGCATGCCCAGTTTGTGGCTTTGATTCCACAAATCAGGACCAGAACCTCACTTCAGTAAATGTGACCACCCCCAGCCCTTTTCTGTAGGGGAGACCATAATTTAGTGAAATGAATGATAGATAAGCAAGACAAAACACAGCTTTAGTTGCTTTTTTATGGGAAAAAATTAATCCTTTACTGAGTTTTCTGGACAACAGGCTCTCCAGTGCACAGCTCTGTCTTAATGGCTGCTCTTGAACACGTCACTTACATGCCAGAAATACTTAATTGATAAGAGCCATTAAAAGAAACACATTTTTCACTTTTTTTCATATGAAATTTAACATAAATTCCCATAACCAATACAGGCTGTGGGAGCACATACTTGGCTGAACTCTTCCAGTTCCTTTGACATAAACAGATATTTTGACTTCAGCAGAGTGACAGGGCAGTTCACACAGCCTGAAGATGTTGCAAGGGATTTTAAGAATTCAGGTCCTTTCCCCAGACCTAAATTAAATTGTCCATCTAGGACACACTGCTTTCTTGAGTTCATGTGATTTATTTGAACATTCATTAACATCCACTAGAGGGTATCAGAGATTTTTCTGTTTTATTAAGATGCTAATTTCCTGGAACAACCATTCTATATGCCAGTAAGAAGAAAATCACAATGCATAAACACAGATCCGTTCACGTCAATGGGATTACCCATATTATGCCAGTTAAACGAGTGACTAAACCCCTTAAGAAATGGGGCTTAACATGATTGCCAAGGTAGTTAAAAGTAAGAAAATATTCACCTCTGATTCTGTATACAAGCATATTAAGAAAGAGAAATCACAGTACCACGCTATGAAGAACAACTTACCGAGTTGGAAATTCCTATCCACTTTATGAGCACACCATACATACAATAAAAAAAATATATACTCAAAAATAAATGTCAGCAAGCAGCCTGGAAATATTACACAAAACAAACTCAAAGCAACCCCAGTCTACCTATAGCAGTTGCGTTTCATGTGCTCTGTTATTTCTCATTCCCTGTTACAGCAAACCTAGGTTTTGTTCTGAATGTGGTATTTCCATCTCCCACTGCTTGCCTGTGCCAGGGCATAAGAGTCACAGCTAATACCAATAAGCTTATGAAAAATGTGCAACAGTTAAAGCTGAAACAGACTGCTTTTTAAAGGTTAAGCTTTATAAATGGCAAGAATATTTAGCACCTCCCCAGCATCTTCCATCTGCAACTCAAATTGCTTGATATACATGCGTAAGAGAAGCCTTTTGAAGCCCTGATGCAAGAAAAATGTTTAATATGTTCTCCAGCTGGAGGAGACTGAGACCAGAGCCAGCTCCCTGAGGTTAACAGGGGTGCCCTCCATGGGACAGGGAACAATCTATCACTCCATGTAAAGTTTGTGCCACTATGTACAATGTTCTGCCAGGTCCTACATGATTCCACTGCTATACCTTTGCATGGTGCAGATGCTCTTTTAAATCATTGCTGGGACCTCTGGTTAGCCCAGGTAAAGGGTGAAGAAAAGTTCCAGATCACCCCTGTTTTCATCAGCCTTGTTGACTTGAAGCCCAGTAATTTGTTAGTGCAATGTCTTGCTTGAAAACGTTGCAGCAGCTTTGCTTTAACTAAGCAGGTTCTCCTGGGGGAAGAGGCTGTGAGGCAGCGGCGTGTTTGGCCTGAGCCTCCTGCTGTCTCTGCCATTACCCACTTCATTTGAAGCCATAGAACCATTTCTGGGCAGCACCTCGCTGGACAGATTTGCATTTAAGGAACAAGAGTAACTGTCAAATAGCTCGTCATAGTCTGTCAGGATGATTTGCTCAATTTCCCATCCCACCATTATTTTCAGGCTCTCCACCTCTCATTCTAATCCTTCCTGTCCACCTTAGCTGATGTTTCCTTATGTTTGCTCTGCTACCTCAATTTCTCTTCACATCTTCATGGTATTCTGTGCTGGCACTGCATTTGAAATTCAGAAAAATTTCAGCAGTTGTGTGTACATTAGTTTGCTATTGTTTCCTTCTTAGTATCCCATCCCCTCTACATCTATAGGCAATACGATTGCACTCACTGCTGCCTACCTCCCACTCTTCCAAAATTAATTGAAATTTAATATTTAATAACTTCAATACAGATAATTACAACTGTTTTCAAGACTGAATATTTTCAAGCTTGTCCCTCATGTTAGCAGCAGGTTGCTGAAATCTCACTGTGGCTGGTATGGTATTTCATGTTTCTGACATATATTTGCTACCTTGGAGATCTTTCCCAATGAGTGTGATCAACACTCAGAATACTTGAAACACCAGCTCTGCCCATTGCCCTCTCTCCAAAATGAATTGTAGAATCTCCATAAAACCAAAAAAAGAGAAGAGTTCAATGTTGCACTTTTTATCCATTCATCCATCCATCCATCCATCCATCCATCCATCCATCCATCCATCCATCCATCCATCCATCTTTTCACCATTAAAAGCTATTCTGGTACTCTTTAGGCAGCACTATAAACAGAGGTTTTCCTGTTATGTTCAGCATGCAATGCTGTATTATGTCAGTGGGACCCCATTTGCAGTTCTGGGGAAGAATTTTCTACCCTCTTTCCTTTCGGGCACTATGTAAAATCTTTGACTCTCCCTCTCCAGGCAGGAAGTCTCTTTATTGACACCCTCACTGAAATGATGCTTCAAACCCCACTGGAATCAGTGGAAAGACTCCAACTGGCTTCCATGGACTCTGGATGAAGCCCTGATCAGGCTCTGCATTCCCTGTGGTGCTCTGAGTTAACAGCTATTGTGTAGACAGAGAAGAGTATGTTGATTCATGATGCACTGACTCATTACTCCAGTGTCTGTGCACACACTGTGGGCATTACATCAAATTACAGCCTTCAACACTGAGAACAGACATTCCCTGGTTGTTTCCAGCCACAAGCCATCTGTCCTGGTTGGAGCAGGTCAGGAAGAGCAAGACAGAAAGCAGAACATCAGACTGCTTGCCCACGTCAGGCAATACTCTCAGAGGGAAGGAATGACAATGACCTGCCAGGGCAAACCCTACCAACAGAACCTACCCTTGCCATGAGAATACAGGTCATCACTTGCCCTGGCCATGGTCAACACATCTCAGACCCTGCTTTTATGGATCTCATCACATCAGTTAATCTAGAACAAACAGTAATCATAGCAGACACTGCATGTGGAGAAGTCATACCTTGGTGCCATCCAGAGGGTCTTTATGTACAAATGCCTGCACAAACTCCTCAGGTCCAATGTGACTTAGTCTTTCCTATTAGAGGTGGGGAGAAAGAGAGAGACAGGAAAAAATAAGAAAGCACCCCAGAATCTCTTCAGTTTCTTTAGTTACAGATCCTCATTTTCTGTCAACTCTGAATGGTATTACTGAACTCACATACAGCCAACTAGCACCAGATATTAAAATTCATAAGTCCAATTAGAATTATTTCAGCAGAAAGAAGAAAATGAGAATATGTCTCATTACTGACAAGCCACAGCACCTCTCTGCTGTGCAGAGAGAAAGGTGTTGGATACACAAGGCTCCATCTGGGAGCCAGCAGACCTCAGTTCTGTGCTTGGTGCTGCCACAGACCTGATGTGAGCCAGCATTACTCAACAGCAGCTCTGCAGAAAAGGACTTGGGGGTGTTGGTGGATAAGAAGCTGAACATGAGCCAACAATGTGCAATTGCAACCAAGGTGGCCAATTGTATACTGGGCTGCATCAAGAGAAGTGTGGCCAGCAGATAGAGAGGAGTGATTCTGCCCCTACTTTGCTCTAGTGAGACCTCACCTGAGTATTGCATCCAGTTCTGGAGCCCTCAACATAGGAAACACATGGACCTGATGGAGCGGGTCCAGAGGAGGGCCACAAAGATGATCAGGGGGCTGAAACACCTCTCCTATGAGGACAGGCTGAAGGAGCTGGGGTTGTTCAGTCTGGAGAAGAGAAGGCTCCAGTGAGACCTTATAGCCACCTGCCAGTACCTGAAGGGGGCCTACAGGAAGGCTGGAGAGGAACTGTTTACAAGAGCCTCCAGTGAAAGGACAAGGGGTAATGGGGTTTAAATTAGAGAAGAGTAGGCTTAGACTGGATATCAGGAATAAGTTCTTTACCTTGAGGGTAGCAGAACAGTGGAATAGGCTTCCCAGAGAGGTGGTTGAGGCCCCATCTCTGGAGATATTCAAGGTGAGGTTGGACAAGGCTCTGAGCAGCCTGGTCTAGTTAAGGGTGTCCCTGCTCACTGCAGGGAGGCTGGACTAGATGACCTTTGGAGGTCCCTTCCAGCCCTAAACATACTATGATTCTATGAACAGCTTTGTTTACCAGCTGTTAAAATGGCAGTAAGGCTGTGACCTTGTAACCACAGCAATGGTTATGCTCATCTGCATACACAGTGCTCTGACCACCCCCCAGCTCAGGTGATGGCCTGGGATGGTGGCTCAGTGCCACTGGGGAAGGGAGGCATTGTGGATGCCTGTGCTTACACCAAAGGGATTGCTCACACTGCAAAGCAGCCCAGGCAGTAAACAACACAAGAGTAAATAAAGCATCCAGATCTCTTAGGAAAAGACTGGCTCTCTGCACCAGCTTCTCAACAAAACCACCAGTTCCAGCCAACACCACTGGTCTTCTTAACAAGCTTTTCAGTTTCCTTAAACATGTTTATTAGGAAAAAAAAAAAAAAAGAAAAAAAGAGGGTTTTCAGTAGGTTGTAGGCCACAAAGGTATTTCAGAAGAGGTATTTTGGAATTCATACAGCCCAAACTTAGGACACTCAAGCAACAACAAAATCAAGGGTAGTTTTAATGAAGTGAAAATTTTATGGCTACTCCCACACTATTTCTCTTGGCTTCTCACCTTGACCCCGATAACATTTATTTGTTAGTAAGAGTCCTGTAATTAAATAAATAGCAAGTAATTCTTATAATGAATAAGCATTAGACAGTTTTAGTGTAAAGTAGTTGGTGTACTGGATATAGAAAATTAAAGAGAAAGCAGAGGCCACTGATTACAATAAAGTGGAATGAAAACCTCTGGGTGTAGCAGTTTTAAAAGTGCAGTGGTGCTCCATTACAGGACATCTCCCCTTGGAAGACAGTTGTACTGAAGAGGAAAAGAAAAGCAAGGGGGGAAATGACAGGCAAAAGGATGACTTCTCTCCGACATAAGCTATGCAAAGCACTGAGAGCCAAAGGTGCATGTTCTGAAAAGTAATCAGAGTGAGAAGATGATCCTGAATTTGGGGTTTCTGAGCTATTCCACTTCTTGATAAACAGAATATCAACTACCTTCAGAATTCCCAAGGCTAATTCCATGATAGATATTCACTCCAATCCACAGTCCATTTCATGGTTTGTTTTACCAGCCTTCCTCTCAAGGATGAACACTGTCTACATGAGGACAGGCAGCAGGAAATCATTACAGCTTCCAGAGATCTGCAGATGGCAGCAACGTTTTATGTTCTTCTGTGAACATCCAGGAGGTCTACACAGAGGACCTGAACCTGGGAGAAGGGTGTGCAGCACAAGAGTCTGTCCAACATCTTGGTACTGCAATTGGAGCGCTTACCATCAAAAGCCTGTTAAAGGGGACTGGAGTCCAATAAGGGAACAGCAGGACTTGTTGAGGGTGGTACTTGCACACCCTAGTGTGTCCATGCAGTAAGTCCCAAAGGGAAGAATGAAAAACACATTGGACAAACTCAGATGCTTTGTGTATCTATAGAAACATTGGAACTGTTAAAATGTCTTCTAAATTAATAAAAGGGCTAATTGACAGCTATTTCAATAGCACCTTGAGGTCATGGGGCTCAGAGCACCTCACAGAAGCGAAAACCCCTGGGAATCTTCTTGGAAGCATGATTCACGTTTCACAAGCAGACAAGCTGAAAAAAGAATGTGACCTGCCCCAAGACGCACAGGAATGCTCTGATGCACAGCTTGCTTCCCAAGCATCTCTTAACCTGTCAAACCCTGCCTCCTGCTGCACTGCTGATACAGCAGGGATGTGGTGCAGCAGTGCAGACGGGTTTGGGTTATGTCTGGAATACTTAGCAGCTGATGGCTTAAAATAATATCTCTGACTGCAGAAGTTGGGAACTGTTCCCACTTACCAGCTCCACATGTGTCAGCTGCTGAGCCAGAGTGTAAGGGTCACTGCAGACACTCAGGATTTCTCTCTGAATTGATGGAGGTTTACTTTTAAAGGCAACCAGCTTATCAGAGACAGCAGCAGTGATCTTGACAATTCCTTCTTGCCCGTGGCTGAGGGTTGCAAGCTTCTGATTCAGGGTTTGCAAAAGCTGATTCATCTTTTTCCAGTAGGCCTGGAGAGACAGGGAGACAAAAGAACATAAACTACCCACAAAACTTAACAAAAGAGTGGTTTTAGGCTGAATTTTCCCTTCTACAAAATACTCTTAAGCCAGCAGCAGGTCACCATTTTATTTTCAACAAGCCTATTTCAAAATAACCAGTTGGCTTAATTACAGTTCTGTGCTCTGGACCACAGAAATTGACAGCAAGTCAAGAGAAGAGGCAGGCAGGGCTGGTGGGTTGGGCTGGCAATGATATTCATGTATTCCTGCCAACATCAGGATCAGATTAGAGGTAATACTACAATAGGAGTTACTGCAGCTTTCTGGAGCACAGTAGCATTCAGTACCTGGCCTTTGCATCAGATCTGTGCTGGCTGAGAACTCTCCCTGTTAGCAATGCCTCGTAAACTCTCCTTGATTAGGAATAAGGAATGTTTCTAATGCGATTCTCTCCATCCTTTTGAGCTGAAAGCAGCAGAAGCATGCTGCTACTTGCTACCCGGCTGGGGTATTCTGAGCTTCATGTAGCTTTAAGTATTTAATATCCAAAATGTTAATTACTACTGAAGAAAGCTCATATATTCCAAGCACAGCCCTGTGCTCAGCAGGATGATCATTACTAAGTTGCTCAGGTTGTTCTCAGAGCTGGAGCTCCTCTACACAGACACTGAGTGAAGCCACTGGCCATGGAGGATGGGCAGAAAGAAATGCCTTCAACTCTTCATGACTGATAGATGCAGACATAAAACTGAGATAGCTGAGAGAACTAGTGGATAGGATTTAAAGACAAGGTTTAATTGGAAATGTTCTTGGGAAAAAGCCTTGAACAGAGCACAAGGTGTACCCTTCTGAGGAACACAGCCTCATGGGCTTTCCCAGCCAGAGAAAGTAGTGGCAAGCATGGCTGCAATGGCTGCTTGCTCAACTTCAAAGAGCACAGTCACTTGCAAAAACAGTTTGCAGTGTGGACACGCAGTGGAGAGATCTGTCTGCTCAGAAGTGGAATAACTCCTCACTCCCCATCCAAACAGAATTTACTAATGTCAAGTTGCCAGTAACATCAGTTTGTAATCTGTCCATATGAAACCAGAGTTGGCGAGGAGCCCTCTTCTGCTACATCTGTACTGCACAGCAGATGTACACCCTGTCACCCTCATCATCACAACAGGGACTTGGAAGGATGTGCTTTTCCACAAAGAGCAGCACACACCTGTGTCACATCCCAAGCTGGATGCAGCCCAAGTGAAGTCTTGGGAAGTACTCCTGAATCCCATGGTTTAGATCCAATCTTCATCTTCTTCAGACTTTTGTAAACTTTGGATAGTCTTCAGCATCAGGCATTGACAGCATTCAGGTTTCAGATGCTCAAGGTACTAGAAGCCAGAGGCAGTGCTCTTCTCACCTACACAGGATCACACCTGCACACTGGAAGTAACATCTCCTGCTACTTCACAGTGAGGAATAACATGCCAACACCTACCCTGTTCCCATTACAGTCCGAGGCTGGAATCCCTTTAGAACATCCCAAGTGCTTCAACTTTTGCTGCACCACTTTATAACTTTCATACAGCTTTTCTAGCAGAAGGTTGAGGAGGATCCTCTCATTTCACTCAAGGAAGATGCTCTCTGGAGTTAGGCTGGAACATGGGCCAGAGAACCAAAGATGCACTCAGGCTTTTTTGAAAAATAGACCTGATAAGTTTGAAATGATGCGAGTACCTAGAAGGCAGGAGGGACTTATCTTGGAGAATGACAACATATGTTCTATTTGGAAGAAAATCACACAGGAGGAGTCATAATTGAGTTAGGAAATGTAAAAATAAATAACTGAAATATTTTTTAGAAAATAAAATATTCAGTTTTATCTATGTATGATGTATCCTAGCTCCAAGGAAAAGATGCCACTACCCTTCTTCATGTGAATCCTCATTCATCAAGTTGTCACACTTTTAGTTTACAAAGACTCTCTTGAACCCAAGCTACTGACCACCATCTAAATACATCTCTGTTTTACATCCAGGTGTGTTTTCAAATCTCAGCATAGCTTATGAAGCTCTATGAATAGAATGTTGTTTTTTAATGGAAGGTCAAATAACAATTTTGGTGGGGTTGGGCATGACACTGGAATCCCAGTTTTCTACTAAACCTAAAATGTTTAGCTAAAAATCTTTTAGCTGAAAAAGATTATTTTCTAGTTCTCTTTCAAAAAGGAGTTTGGGTGAGAAATCTTGGATAAGCCATGTCTATGCAGTATCAAATTCTTCACTGTTTGAATGAAAAGCCAAAAAGCAGCAAGAAATTGCTTAAAAGACAGGCATATTAGCCAGTCTTTCAATAAAGTCCTATCAAGCCATGTATTTTCATTGAGTTTTGTAGGCAAGGCAGGCAAGGTATCACAAAAACAGAGACAACAGCAAACAAAGACTCAGGGAAGTCAATCACTAATAAAGAATAAGAAGCAATGAATGCAAAAAGAAAAAAATAATATTCAGAAATGGGAGGTCTTGAAGAGACTCACTGAAAAATCTGTTGGGTGCACCCTTGTTTGGAAAGCTTTTCTGTGTGATATGTATAACACCAAACTATAATCCTGCTTTTGAACTTTTAAAAACATTCCCTGTCGTCTTTAAACTATGCTCACCAAATGAAAACAACATCGTTCATTACCTTCAACATGCTAGTAATTATCTTGCCACAAAGTGACCCCCCATTGTACAGGGACCGCATGCTGGACTCACTTCACTGCCACATTAACAGTCAAAAGCAGCATACTACTGTTTAATATTTAAAGAAAATGTTTCGTTCTGAAGTGGGAAAGTTCCTCTGAAGACAGCAGGCCTCAGCAGGTGGCTTAGAAGCTCAAATTTTAATTAAAATTTCCAAATCTAAATGCAAATCACAGCACTTACTAAAATGCTTCTCAGCACGGACACCTTTTTAAGCACATCACAGAGCCTTTAGAAAGTGGACTCTGTGAAGGACAGGAGCATACATTGCAGAGGAAAATCCTGTGTTGACCTACATGCACTAGGTGACCTCACAAATCTCACGGTCTTAATTTCCATGATACACAATAGGAGCAACTTTCTTCCAAACAACTGACAGGCACAACCACTCTCTTTTACTATCCCTAAAAAAAAGGAAATTTGCGTTTGTAGGATATGAGCTGTTTCTTAAATTAATTATTGATTTTGCTCAGGCATGATGACATGATGATGGCACCAATTAGGGTACCCAATAATATCTGAAAAACAATGATTTGAACCTAATCTAGTCTGAGGCCTCCCAGGGTACCCACAAGCATGCACATTCCAGAGCAAAGGCGTGCAGCACTGGCTTGGGTTAGGCAAAGAAACTATGGCTTTTGCCTAACAAAAACCTGGGCTTTAGCATTTATGGCTCTTCACCAGGACAGCTACTGCTTTTCAAGAGCACCTGCAAAGCCCCTGCTCTCTGCCCCTTTGACTGGTTCCTTCTTTCCCATAGACAAATTTGGTGGGTCTGTGCAGGTTTCTCTCAATTCAGATGCTGAAGGGCTGCAAAGCACCTTTCTTGGTGGTTGGCATGAGCAATTTCATTGCCTCTTCCCCTTGAGGGAGAAGTTTTACTGCCCTGATTGATGGAATTGAGGCCACCTTGGCTCTTTCTGAAAGTTCTTTGTGTTCCCTTCACCTCCATCAAACTGTCACTCTGCTTCCCCTTCCCACCCCTTCTCTCCCACGGGCTGGCCAGCCCAGCCAGCCAATCTACGCCAGCCTGCAGCTACCCAAAAGTGCCAGTGTGATGCCAGCCCAGCCCAAGAGCAGCTGTTTCCATTTCTCTCATGTATCATGTGGGCAGGAGGGTCCAATCTAATTTCTGCTGTGCTGCAACCCTGTTAATTTCTTCCCTTCACCCCTCTCCTTCTCAGCCTTGTGGGTATGTGATTTTTGTTCTACTGAATTGGACCCATCTGTGGCCTGAAGCCAGCCCTTGATGTAACCAATTGAACAGAAATCTTCCACATCCCATGGTTAACCTAGAAATAATTAGAGACTCTATATATACTATTTGCTCTTATTATTTTCATGGACTTTGTGGTATTTTTATTTTTTTTCTGAATTAATTTATGCGGTTAAGCCACCTGAATTTGCAAGCAGGTCTCCCAGAGGCTCCATTCTCTGCCACACACATGGATCACACATTTGCACACCAAGACCATACAGCCACCTAGACTGAGTTTCTGCTCAGCAGGCCAGACACTGCTGTCTTCTGTCACTTTCACACTGCCAAAGAAGCTTAATGTCCATAAATATTTGTGTTTTCTTTAAATGTCCCTTGCTACGTCACCGTATCATCCAAACAGGCTGGATTCAGCAGCAGCTATCTCAGCCTATAGATCCTGTGAACTTCAGGGAGGATTCCAGTGGCTTTAGTCAAACTGACCAGGGTCTGCTGCTCCATGCCTGCTTGCTTCCTGTCTGGGTCCCTGCTTTACAGTATCAACTAGGTCAAACACAGAGCCTGTAAACACTTCTACACAAGACAGGAAGGAGTAAGACAAACCCTTGTTAGAGTCACTAATGAAAAAGATGACAAAATGTAAATATGGCTTCACAAAATTTACCAGACTGAATACATGTAAAGTAAGGAGTGGGAAAGTAGATTTCATCACAGTCATGAAGGACATAAGCAAATGGAGAAAGTGAGAAAAAAAGAAGTATAAAAAGGAGCCATAAAGAAAGGAAACCTTCATTGGGTACCTTCAGGCAACTGATCATCCTGTTTAGCTCCCCAGTGCAATCACTTGACCACTGTCTGCTTGCTCCATTCCTCATTCACTGAACTAAATATCCTGGAGTGCTCCTTGAGCCTCTGCTAGGCCAAGATGGTTGGTCTTGGGTCTTGATACTTCATTCCTCTGCTAGACTATAATGTTGAGACCACAGTTCTGTTGCTATTTGAATTGTGACCACAACATGCAGCTTGTGCTTTGCTTTCAGATGTTCTGTCTGTAAAACGGGAGTGTTATCTTACAAATCAATGTGCAATAAATAGATAAATTCCACTGATCACTCACTGATGTGTCCCACTGCCACAGAAGCACCTAAACTGAGTGATGGGGCTCTCTGGGGAAGCCACTACAGGTTTTAAATGTTAAAGGAGAACAACAGTATCCAGGAGGAGACATGGAACAGAATGTAGGAAAAGGAGGAACAAAGTGGGAAAATCAACATCTCCATGCAACATTCCAGGTCAGACCTCCTCACCTCATCACATGGGGCTATCCTGTGAATCATGTCTTTCAGATGGCCAATCATTCGCTCTTCCTGGAAGTCATAGGGGAATGTCTCTGTCCACTCTGTCAGCAACTGTAAGATTTTGGGTCCAAATTTTCTGATTCGAGCCTGAAATGGAAACCACAATGATGGCCAGGGATTCAAAAATATTTACTCATTAAACTCTACCAACAAGTATTTATGTCACTGAACATGGGGCTGGAGTTTCAAAGAAGGCGCTTATGGTTACACCTGCAAAATCCACTCACACACAAACAAATAATGTGGTGCACAAATGATCATGTTTTGGCATGAAGAATATATCAGAACTTAGATGCATACACAGCTGTCTGTTTTACATGCAGAATTTAGTATTCTGCACAAGCAATTGGCCAGTTTATGAGTGGATGGACATTTTGTTGGTGCAACCTTTATACATTTAAAAAAAACCCTCTGGACATTTTGCTAATTTGAACCATATATTCTTCCTTTTTGTACTTATAACCCTCCTAAATTTTCATCCTTCCCTAAAAAATTGATTGGAACTTATTTCTTGACCCAACAAAGAGGCATATTTTGCTTCTTTTCTTTCTGGCTGTATGAAAAAATTGCTTAGAGACCAAACCACAGATGTAACTTGAGAAAGAGAATATGGACAAAACACCAACCCTTTAGTAACTGTACCTGGGCTACTGATAACATTGCTCTCTTCCCACAGGAGCTCAAGGTCATGATAGCAGAAGGACACCCACTCACATAACAGACAGCTGATGCTCACTTTTGCTGTAGATGTATCTGAAGATGCAGCAGTGGGAATAGTAATGAAGATAGGGGTCAAGGAGGGAAATATGGGGAATGGCATAACTGGTGCATTAGTGTTATCTCAAAAGGTGGATGGTGGGGCTACTTTCAAAGCTTTCATCCTCCATTATCCAAGAAGATGTGAAAAGTAAATTGTGTTAAACAACAAACTGAATTTTTATTTACAGAAAACACAGACCAAATCCTTCTTCTGCATCCTATATACTGTAGCTAAAGCATACCCTGTAATCAGGAAAAATTATACTCTTGAGCTCCACAGCTCTCTGGTTTTAAACCAACGTGGTTAAAAAGCACAATTCAGCTTTCCAACAACAACAGGTTTCAATGAACCACATCTCTAAAAATAACTGCTGTCAGCTAGCATTAAACACACACTCAAAGACCAGCAGGTGGCTGCTAAAGGGAAGGCTTCATTGGAAACTACAAAGGTCTGGGGAGACATTTGCTCCAGCTGTGTAAACAGCTATTACCAATTGAAGGAGAGAACTTTGTGCGAGTCACAGGACACAGGGGATGGGAGGTTGCTTGTGTGCAAAGTTTCAAAAACAGTCCCACTCCCAAGATAACAAAATTGCCTGTGTCCCACCAACCCTGTGTTAAAATGCAGATTCATTTTGGGCAGGTAGAGTTATCTTTGTAATAAGGCAGCATTTGCCATTTCTTGCAAAGTTTAATGAGCAGCAAAGCTCTGCAATGGTTACTTTTCAATTCTCTTGTGACTTGAAATGTGGCATTGCAATTACATCTTGAAACTTGCATCTGCCATAGCACTGGAGAACAGAATCCATCACTCCTTAGAAATACCGTTTTGTACAATGCACCTCATACAGGTATTTCTATTAACATCAGCTATAGGGACAACCCAAGTATCAGGTTTCTCAGTAGTCTGGCTGATGGCTCTCCATAGTGAAGGCAGAGCTCCCTGTTACTCATGCAGCCAGTTCAATCACATGTGTTCAGATGGTGGTGGTTCAGTATTTGATGCCAAAAACACTGTAAGCTGTAAAGACTGGTGTTGAGAACCATTTCAGAATTTGGGGGGAGGTGTGGGGGGGTGTGTTGGAAAGTTGAAAATAATCCACATTCTTCTACCTCCACTGCACTGAAGGTGCATCTCCTGCTCCAGGCCTTATACCAGATAGGTCTTCATCGTTGTACTGAGGAGAGCTTGGGTGAAATCCAGCAATGAACAGCATCTAGTGGGATCCACCTCCATTGTGCTCTCTGCAGGACTACCAGAAGAGGTTGCACATGTGTTGTTACACACTGTCTCAGTCTGCAGAGTCCCCAGGGCACAACAGGAGGGTTGTTGATGCAAGAACAGCTTGGATTTTCTCATTCTGTCAGCTTGTCACAGCCTCACTACTGCTTCAACTCATTCCTGGTGTGCCAGACAGCGCCGCTCTGCAGCACGGCTCTTCAAACAGTCTGTCAGTGCCAGCAGCAGGAGGTTAGTGGGTAGCTGGGTGCTGATACAGAGCATTCAAAGTGACACAGAAAACCAAGAGGAAATATTACTGTACCAGAAGCAAGAAAACAAAAGGGCAGGCACACCAAGTAAAAATAGGAAAGAGAGTGGCGTATCAACATCTGGCAGTGTGAGGTTGATGTCCTACCTCCTTGCATCCTGCAGGCTTCATCAGAGCCTTAAATAAGCTAAGGAGGAAAGTTACCTGGGAAGACTAAGACAGGGGGAAAGGAAAATTAGAAGAAGATTTCAAGTGACTAGTGCCTGAAGCACTGCTCTTGGACATGAATACTAGGAAGCTTCAATGTCAGGATCTCAACAGCAACCATCATCCTTTATGAGAAAGTTCCATTCAATGCAAAGGGAGGCAAAGGACACATACCAAATCCCCATAATTCTCTGCTCATTGAAACTACCTTACTTCTTTTTTGCTGTAAAGATAAACTAACCTTGTCCAGCACAGGGTCGTCCAGCCGCTGCTGCTCAATGCACTTGTGACAAACTCGGGACAAGAGCTCATGGGGTTCAATGAAGAGTCTGGAACTCAGCAGGAATGTAAAGATATAGGCTTTCTATAGGAGAAAGACATGAAGACCTGCTGTAAGCAGCCACACACTGAGCAATATTAGCCATAAATGCCCAAAACACCATAGTTTTTGCATTTTTACTGAGACAGACCTTTATGTTTAAAAGACAAATGGATTCCTGACCCTGAAAATGGAACTGGTTACAGTGTGTCCAGGAGGCAGAAGCATCTACTTCCTACAGCACCTACTACCAGTCTTTGGTTGCCCAAATCCTGTGCAAACACCCAGCAAAGCCAGTGCCCTCACCCTACAGGAGTGACTGAGCCCAGGTACAGGAGACAGCACAACCAAGGGCACAGGGAGACCAGTGAGAGCTAACCATGAAGACACTCAGGCATCACTGTGTTGTACTGGTTGTGAGCTGCAGACACCTCCAGATTAGTCACATATTGCTCTAAACCTGCAGGTCTCGCCCAGTCTGTTTTAAACCATTGCTGGTTTTGATTTAATTTATTTTACTAACTCTCCAAAATTCATTTCTATATCAGCCAAGCCATAACAAATACAGTCCCACATCTGTGGAGCTGTGGGAAGCAGGCCTTTTGGATATATCCTTGGATTAAAGTATTCCAGCACTCATTTTAAAATGTATGTATGAATCCTCAGTTGTTTGCATCCTGACCCCTCCTGGTGCCTGAATTATCATTTTTCCACCAGTCATAGCCATGCTCCTGAGCAACAGGTATAATGTTACATATTGCATGTTACTTAATGAAAATCTCACAGCCTAATCTGTCCGTTACCTATTTTTATTGCTTTTCTGGTTTTGTTTGGTTTGTTGGTTGGTTTGGGTTTTTTTCCCCCAATTGATGTGTTTCTTTATTACTTATTTTTAGCTAATCAGAAACTGAGCTGTGCATAATTTAAAACATGTGTCTGCTCTGCATTGATAACTTCTGTAGTTTCCTAAACTGCCCAGAAGTCAATGATACTCTGTGCTTTGAAATACAAGCTTTTCCATAGAGATATATTAGCATTTAAAAGTCTTCCAGTCAAACTCCATCCTGAATTCCACTGAGGATGTGCAGAATTCAGAGCAGTCACTGGCTTGCAAGACCATAAACCTGCTTCCAGCTTATATCCTCACACTGGTGGTAAAGAAACTGAATGTTCGCTGATGGAGCAAAGATTAGGATCTGGACTGTGCTGTTCAGTGATTGTGAAGCTGGTGTGAATAAAACCCCAGGTAAATGAAGAATCCATCAGAAGAAGAGTCTCTGTTGTCACTCAGGAAATGCTTAGTACATGCAGACAGACCTGGATGACTCCAGCAGCTGCTGAAATTCAGCTTATTTATTGCCAGTTCAGACTTAAAGTTTTTTGCTTCAGTCTTCATCTAAACCTCTCAGGGAGGTACTGCTATTTCTGAAGTGCTCTGACTGCTACATCACTAATTCACTACCACAGCTTTCCTCCCCAGCCCCGTTCTCATAAAGGCAGTATCAACTTTGGGATCTGCTTTTTCATGGGAACAATTATAGAGCAGTGAAAGGGCATTTTAAGCAACGCATCAATTTACCAAACTTCAATTGTATGCATCTTTTAAATTAGCTCTCTTAATTCAAAATTTAACACATTTGCACTTTTGCATAAAGTGCTACCCCAATTCATCAAAATTAAACTGTTTATTATATTGTGAATTGCTTACTTCAGGGTAGTAATCAGTGGTAGGTATCAGATGCTGGATGAGAGCATCCAGAGATGCTGAGGTAAGGTTTCCATCCTGGAATATCAGTCCTCCTTGTTCATCTTCCTTCGAAGTATGTAGATGAGGGCTGAAGCCACATGGGGTAAACATACTGGTAGAGCTCAGCGTTTGGGGCATGCCTTCCTACAACAAAGAAAAACTCCTGTCAGGGATGAGATCAGTCACAACCACATCTGCCTTCTGGTTGATTTGAAAAACACAAGGCACTAATGAAAGCTTCCTGTTCACAAAATTAATATAACTCCTTGATTATAATGTCTTTTTTGTGTTGTCTTTGGCAGATCACACCAGCGATGGGAAATACATGGGAAAATGGGGCATTCTGATTTATGCTTTTGGACCATTAAGTGATGGCAGCTACTTTGGGCTCCTACCTCAGTCAAGAGTGTCTGCGATGGTTCCCTTTTTGCTGCCATCCCTGATCAGTCCTATGTAGGAGAGGCAAGGTACTTGGAACTTAAATTCAGCTCAGCAGGTTCCTAAACAGAACAGAGCTGTTCGTTTGAACCTCTCTTCCCCTGAGAATGAGTCAGGAAGAATTTAGGGTGAGAGAGAGAGAAAAGGGGTGCCACCTAAGGCTTGCTCAGGATGGAACTCGAGAAAAGCTCTGTGGCTCCCACAGGACAGGATTGGTGTCAGAGCAAGTGAGGGGTTAGAAGCTGGAGCAGAAATCAACTGGAGAAGGATGGAAAAATGAAGGGAGCTGGAGGGAACAAAGAATGTGGGAGATAAAGAAGAGATTAAAGAGCAAGGAAAAGATAAATGAGGAAGAGAGAAAAGGCAGACACCTCCACTATTTTTGAAGCCTGAAGTTAGTCAGTCCTAGATCTATATTTAGGTACTAAATAAATGTTTCAAAAAGATCCTGAGTACTCATCCAGTTCACCAGAGACGCAGAGTACTCAGCACCTTTGAAAAAGAGCTAGGCAAACTCACATTGCGTAGCCCAGTTTCCAGCTCCCTGTGTTTCAGTTCTCCAGGTTCTTGGGTTGCATTCTAGGCTTCATCTTGATTTTTTGGCTTACAATCAGCTTTAAATGTACTCTTATGCTGAGTAAAGTTGTTTTGTTCCTGAACTGGTGCAGGGGGGTGACAGATTTTGTCCCAATAGTTTTAAAGCAGCTCCAGCTGCCTCTGAAATTCTTCCTAGAAGCTGCACTGCTCTCAACAAGAGGCAGCATTATAGGATGCAAAATAGCAAAAGGACACTGCACGTTCACTCCCAGGTCAAAACCCAGAGCAAGGGACCCCTCTGTGACCTGACTAGTTGCTTTTAAATTAGATTTTACTTGGTGTGAGGAGATGACAGAAGGGAAGAGTCCCAAAGCAAACCTCTACTCTCTTGACCAGCTACAAAACCTTTCCCAGGACTCCATCTCTCTCCCAAGCATAGCTTCTTTCTGGAGCAAGATCTGCACCCCAGGGCTTGCTGAGCTGGCACCGACTGCCCATGTAGGAAGGCGGGAGACCCATGGGCTGTCCATGCCCCACCTCAGCCTGTCAGTGCTGGGTCACCAGCACTCAGCAGATACTCCTTTGATGCTAGTGTATTTCTCTGCCTTTTTCTGTATCCTGTTCCATCTGTTTTTCTAGCTCTTCACCATCTTGTAGACTTCAAAAGCTGCTCTATGGATTTGGCTTAAAAATTGGAGTTTGCATTCCTGCCTCAAGTATATTGGCAGATGTGCTGCGACCCAGAGCCAGCTCAGCTTTAACCTCCCATCCACCC
Source organism: Ceyx melanurus (assembly GCA_024611195.1). Classification (NCBI taxonomy): domain Eukaryota; kingdom Metazoa; phylum Chordata; class Aves; order Coraciiformes; family Alcedinidae; genus Ceyx; species Ceyx melanurus. The sequence goes on along the minus strand of JANHGL010009978.1, from coordinate 42,191 downwards.
GGGTTGTTGTCTTTGCTCCTGCAAAAGCCCCTCTCTGCCTGGCACAACCCATCTACTCCCTCAAGCTCAGGCTGCTGCAACTTGCCAACTCAGAGTGACCCTGGGCCATTGAGGATGAGAAGGGCAGTGTGCCTGGGAGCCAGGCAGGGCATGAAGCCCTGGGAGAGGCTGGGAGCTGGGTCCCAGCACTGTGGGAGATCAGGCTTTACAAGCAAAACTTGGGCGACTTCATCCTTCAAAGGAGAGACAGTTCCCCAGGAGCCAGCAGTTCAGTTACTGCATCTTATCTCCTTCTGAGAGGCTCACAAGGGCTGGGAGCACAGGCTGCCTCCAGGATTTCCAATCAAACAAGAAGGAACCAAATGTGAAAACTAACAAAATCCTGCCTTGATTGAAAAATAAAAAAGATGTCATGGATTTAGTTTCATTTAAAGACCATAATATCTGAATGTCATCCCAGTCAGAATGAAAGTTTAAGCAGCTAGTTTTAATGTGCAGATGTGCCTGTTAATAAGGCTTCAAGAGCAAGTAATTGCTGCTTTTTGTACACAACTCAGACTCTGTGTAGTAAATGGAGAAGACTGCCAAATCCCATTTGTTACTTCTAACACGCTCTATGTTACGCCTTGTTTCTATGGCAATAATCCCAAGAAGGATTGCATGTCCATATAGATCAAGAAATAAATCTCATGGACATATAGCTGTCTAGATGAGAAGAGAGAAAGTTACAACAGCTGTGAGCTTATGGGATACATCCTGGCTTCAGCATAAAACAGAACTCAAAGTAATAATTTATTCAGTGTAATCTTTCAGTGTCAATGCCATTTTTATTATCAAATAGAAACATTTCTAAACAGGATATTGCCTGAAAAAGTTACCTTTTGTGTGTGTGTGTGTGTGTGTTCAAACTGAAGAAACCCAGGTTTACAACTGTCACCGAGACTTCAGTCTTGGGTGCTGTTAAGAAATTACATTTGACTTTTTTATTAATAAATTCCTAATCTACTGTGAAGTTTACTGGCAAGGCCTCTGAGCTGGTGCCAGGTTGCCACCTTACCGCTGAAGAAGACCTGAAGGTTTTAACTTCATGCCTTTTTGCTCCCTCTTCCTTGATACCATTACATTCACAGCAGAATGAAGCCAGCTGTGCAGAGGCTAAAAGCTTCTTGTACTACTAATCTTAATAATAACTAACATCAATATTTGGCAGACAGGAATTTAGGGCAGAGATGCTCCTGCTTGCAACACCTAATTTCTTTTTTCTGTTCATGCAGTTTACAAAGCTCTCTTTTCAAAAGTTCTAAATAGAAACAAGATCTTACTTTATAAGAGCCCAAATATGCCATTGCCTGCAGTAGGCAGCAGACAAGGTTACGCTGTCAATCACTTGCAGAATATAAAAACAATAAGGGAAGCACCAAGAGAGGAAAACAAACAAGCCAACATCCTCAAGGAGATGTGTCTTATGGTACTGATGGTGATTTAGATGATGGAAAAAGACAGGAGGTGTAGATAGAGCCTCTCTGAAGAGCACAGTGACAGGATGAGAGGCAACACCCCCAGGCTGCAGGAGGGAAATTCCAGTTTGAACATAGGAGAAAAACATTCCCCGAGCATGGTGTGAAATTGGAAGAGGGAGCTGGAATGGATGTTCACTTTCCATCCTGAAAGATCTTCAAAGCTCAACCAGACAAGGCCCTGAGCAAACTAAGCAAACTGTGAAGTAAGCCCTGTTTCAAGTGGGAGCTTAGACTAATGACCATGAGATGTGCCTTCTGATTAACTTTTCTGTGATTCTAACATACAGCTTTCTCAGACTGTTGCAGTATTGCCCCATTTCTGGACTTTTTAATATAAAACAAGGCAAGTAAAAACTGAGTCCAGATAATTAGATATTTGTAAAGTACATATCGGACAAAAAAAAAAAAAAAAAAAGAAAGTGAAAATTCAGTAGGTTTGTAATTCCTAGAACTTTAGTCCAATGCAATGTTTTGTTGTTCCTCTCATTTCAGAAGGAAATTGGGTGCCAATTTCAATCAAAATTTGCAGGATGATACAAAGATCTCAAAAGCATCTGATTTCCTCCATGTGCCTTAGAGCTGAGCAGCTGGTAGAGGAGAAAGACCCAAATTAATGACCTCCTGGTCAGAGAGAAGCAAGGTACACCACGTGCAGATGTAGTGCTTAGTGACATGTTTCAGCAGTCACCTGGTAGTGCTGGGTTAATGGTTAGACTAGATGATCTTAAAGGTCTTTTTCAACCTAAAAGATGCAATGATTTTATGTGAGCTGACCTGTCACGGGACTCAAGGGGACTTGTATGGAAGTAAGAGACTTTACAAGCACATCAGCTGCAAGAATGGCACCCACCAGCCTTACTGAGTACAGGGAAATCTAATCATGCAAGAAAAAGCAAAGCCCTCAAGTTTCACAAGTTCCGCTGCTTTTAAGCATACTTACTAAGACCTGGAAATTTCCAGCAGTAAATGTACTGGAAGGCTGGTGTCCAGACTTCGGAAAGAGCTGCTGCTATATGCTGGTCCCAGACATCATGCTTGTGGGTTCAGGAGGAGCAGAGATGCTTTGTTAGCAGCACACAGGCTCTGGTGGCAGTGACAAGGGTAAAGTATAATGTGTGCCTTGAAGGACTGCTTTGATAAATGATGCTTGGAAGGGAGGTCTGCTGGTGAGGGCATCTTAGTGAAGGGCAGATTTCCATGCCCCACCATGCAAAATGACTGCACACATCCAACATTTAAACTATCTCTGGGCTCCAAAGGGCTGAGACCTGGAAATGTGAAAGGGTCTCTCCTCTGGTTAAAAACGAGAAAATTCAAGGGCAGATTGTTTTGGGGGCTGGTCTCTGTTACACAGGACCTCCCATGTGGGAGAAGGCAGGACATGTGTCTCCTTCCTAGACTATGGAAAACCAAGGTCATAAAATGGAAAAAAAGCAGATTGGACTCAGCACTCACATCAGCACAAAGACAGATTTAATTATTTATATATATCTTTCATACAGTATTTAATTAAACTATATTATTATTATTAAATATATATTTAAATTTAA